>JAVJIX010000095.1:407500-490000 GCA_036785185.1 Paratrypauchen microcephalus
TTCTTCCCAACTATCTCCTTTGCATGTTCCTCCTCTTTTTGTACTCCTCCTATCACCCTTTTGTTCTTCTGCTTCCTTCACTCCACTCTCCCCCGCTCCCCCTCTCCCCCTGTCCTCTCTTTCTGCAGAGTGCTTGAGTTCACATGAATAGACTGTGGTTGCCAGGAGCAGACAGTGAGCTTCTGTTCATGACTCTGCACTGGTTACATAAGTCTGAGGGTGCGGAAAGTGCTGCCTAATGGCACGTCAGCAACACCCGGCCAACATGGAGCTAACATGGAACAAGCAGCTGTTGCAGAGAGAGGGGAGGGGCCTCAATACAAAGTGAAATGGAGCCATTTCACTAACTAAGTGGAGTCGATGGAACCAGAAGCGCACCCATGCATGCCACTGATGCCTTCACTGACTTTTTATAGGTCCTACGTCATAGATTATAGGTTTGACCCTCCATTGGCTGATACATGAAGGGGCACACTGACACACAAGCCTGTTTCTCTGCTTCTCCTCGGGTGTCACTGATGTCACCCAGTGTTTACAAGCTCACAGCTCATATCAACTACAGTGGTACCTCACCTTACGAATGACCCAACAAACGAAAATGTCAAGTTACGAAACGCCTTCACGGTAAATTTTGGTCTCTAGATACGAAAGAAAATTCAAGTTACGAAACGCGAAATCTCAAAAATTCAAATAATGCGCGCTCAGCAACACACATTATACGCTTTTCTCAGACTGGAGTTAAACTTTTCTCACATTTGTCTCTCGTTTAAACACTCAAACTTTCATAGATTTTCAGCAAAATTATTAATAGTGAAGTGTGGGGGGAAGGGGGAGGGGGGAGAAAACTGCGCGCGGACACGTGTGTGATAGCGCAGCATGACCCGGCGCGGGGCTGCCAGCAGGTCTAGACCTGGACTAAACCAGGACTAAACCTGGACTAAACCTGGACTAAACCTGGACTAAACCTGGACTAGACCAGGACTAGACCAGGTGGATTAAAGCGCCGCGCTTGGGTCTATTTCCTGGTTTCGTTTCGAGTCACAGGTGAGGTGAGCAGCGAGGACTTCCCTCGCGACGGCACGCAGTTAGAGCGCATGAACGAGACCCACGAACGCATGCAAGAGCCGCGGTGGTCTAGACCTGCTCTAGACCTGGTCTAGACCAGCACGGGTCTCGTTCATGCGCTCAGACTGCGTGCGGTCCTCCTCGCTGCTCCCCTCAGCTGTGACTCGAAACGAAACCAGGAAATAGACCCGCGCGCGGCGCTTGAATCCACCTGGTTTAGTCCAGGTTTAGTCCTGGTTTAGTCCAGGTTTAGTCCAGGTTTAGTCCTGGTTTAGTCCAGGTTTAGTCCAGGTTTAGTCCTGGTTTAGTCCAGGTCTAGACCTGCTGGCAGCCCCGTGCCGGGTCATGCTGCGCTATCACACGTGTCAGAGCGCAGTCTTCTCCCCCCTCCCCCTTCCCCCCACACTTCACTATTAATAATTTTGTTGAAAATCTATGAAAGTTTGAGTGTTTAAACGAGAGACAAATGTGAGAAAAGTTTAAATTCAGTCTGAGAAACCAATCAGGACGCAGAACACAATGTTACACTATAAAAAAAGTTACACTATAAAAAAAAAAACTTGGATCGGGGCCTTGGAACGAATCAGGCTTTTTCCATTGAAATAGCTACTCAACTTATGAATTTTTCACGTTACGAAACCACTTCTGGAACGAATTAATTTCGTAAGGTGAGGTACCACTGTATAGTATATTGAATATTGTAAGTAAAAGTCACTAGGAAAGCAATAGATGCAGTGGTGTATATTGAATTGATTTAAACACAATTAAACACACCGACATATCTTATGAAGACACATATGTGGCTAGTGGGAGTCAAGCACAAAGCCTGGATTTCCTGTATCAAGTTTCAATGTGGTTACATCATTAGAGTATTATTACTATAATTAATCAAGCTTTTTCAGACTGCAGTGGGTCCAAAGAGAACAGTTAAAGACAGAAAATAATGAGTCTCTTAAAGCAGAAAAGGTTTGCTTTATCAGGTCAGGTTTGTTTGCACACTGCACAGATGTGGAGAATATGGACACATTTAGGCTCCTCACAACGTTCAACCAGCTTTGTAATAAACTCCTCATAGAGTGGACGTGTCCTGCATTTGTCTCATTCTCAGTATATGGACAAACCATGTCTCCTGTGAAAGCTCAGAACCTCCAGAATTCCCTCCCTGAGCTGCAGAGGCTGCACTAGCACTGCCTCATGATCGGTTGCAGGTGCTGGAGTTTAGGTAGTGACCGTGAGAGGCATATCTTACAATGTGAGAAATGGGATGCTCCTCTTTTGTTACAGGACATTTTGATGGAACCCTGTGGGTGACCGTGGGTACTCCCAAACAAAATAGGCCCTGCCTCAGCCTGTGGAGTTGAATTTATTCAGTCTGACTTTGGTGGAGATCCCCTCCTGACTGAGAAAGAACCACCTGTGGTTTAGCCTCCGCAGCAGTGAGCTAACATCTGTTAGCTCCATGGTTACACCTGTGAGAGCCACAGTCACAAACAGACCAGAAGAAGCTGCTTGGTTGGTATAAAAACTCAGCCCAGTTATTGTGATGTTTTGTTTTGATGAAAAGAATATTGAACATGAAATGTACCCGCTACTTCAACAATACTCATGGGGCTGAAGCTAGCCAGTATTGTTCTTCACCTCAATTCAATAACCAAGAAGAACAAAAGGGACTGAGCTCATGTGTCATGTGACCATATGGACTCAGGTGGGTCACACACTTTGTTGTCATTAGATTGTCAACCTGCTCATGTGCAAAGAGGAGGATTTATCATTATTATGATATGTTCTTAAGTATAAACGGTGAAAAGAGAAAAACAATACTAATATCTTTAATGAGTAGTCCTCAGTTAGACTCAGCTCTTACATTTTGCCCCACTTGTTCCACCTGTAGTTCCACTTTGCACATTCTTAGTGGCTTCTCCACACAGTGTCCACTTTGAGGTCGTCTATTCCAGGCCCTTCTTTTGGTTGAAGGTTTTTCCAATGCTCTGACACTGTTCAGGCTGTAAGACAAAGTCGATAAGGTGTAACTTTTAGTAACATTTAGGGATCAGTGAGCTCTCTTTGTGCATTTCACCTCCTCACTGAGTACATGGACATGGACAGAAGAAAATCAGTATGAGATGTTTCTGTGTGTTTAAATGCCCGTTTAAACCTTTTAACGTTAATTTTTTTTTAGATCACTCACATCAGATGAACTGTTTACCTAACATTTCAGTAATCTGATAACTCCAGAAATCAGATCATGATCAGATTTTTTGTGTGCATGTAAATACCCTACTAGGACTACTACTACTACCAGCTAAGTCAAGCTATAGCATTGGGACTGTGCAATGGAATACAGTCAGTACTCGAGTTGAGGGGGGATGGGGGGGATGGCATCCCCCCTGTGGGAAAAAATAGTCAAAATCATCCCTCTTCTAAAACAGTCATCCCTTCTTCCATCCCTTGTGGCATTTTATCAATCAGGCATGAAAATCCCTCACCTTTTGGCGAAATTCGACGTCTTTAAGTCAAAATAGCCAGTGCCAAGAGCCAATCATAAGCCGAACTGCGCTCCAGCTTCCAATCATGTTGCAGCATAATTACGCACCGATCGCGCTCCCGCCAATCATGACGATTACCGCCTGTTTGCTCCTGTTCGCCGATCAGCTGTGAGCGAGCCGCGCAGGGCTCTCAAGTCTCACGCAATTCAAGCACAGCGCACAGCCCAGAAAATCGAAAAAAAAGTCACTCGCACCCCCCCCCCACCCCCCCGCTCCTCGGGACAAATTGTTCACTCGACTACTGAATACAGTAATTTGCAAACTGTAAAATCCACCAACGAAATAGTTTGAATACTTCAGCAGGCGAGTGTAGTGTCTGCCCCAAGATTACTTTTACAAGACTTTTTATTTGATTAGTCACTCACCCAATACTTGAGTAATTTCCTGAGCCACTACTTTGTACTACTACTTGCATATATTAATCTGAAGTAACTATACTCCTATTTGAGTACTATTCTCTGGCTCTGATTCCACAGACTTTGAGAAAACCCGTGCTTGACTGCAGAGTGTAGTGTTGGCACAGGGCCTAGAGTATATAGTACACTATACAGTACACACATTGTTCTCATGATGTAACATTCTGTGTTGAATGCTAACACACATGTGGCAGTTTACGATATGGGTGAGGGCAGAAGAGTCTCTCCATAAACACCTCCTCATGTTTAACGCTGCCTGGACTGGAGTCATTATTCATGTTTTTTGTGCTGTTTTGTGGCGAGTAAAAAGTTGCTGGCTAAAGCTGGGGGCAAATTTATTTTGTAGTGCAGTGGTCTCAAACGTGTTTCTTAGGAGGTACCAGTAGCTCTCTACCCCCTTCAAAGTACTTTGCCAAAAAATTTCTGAATTATACATATTGTGTTGAATTTGATGAACCACCAGTGTAAATGTAACATGCCTAAC
The DNA here is from genome assembly GCA_036785185.1 of Paratrypauchen microcephalus. Classification (NCBI taxonomy): domain Eukaryota; kingdom Metazoa; phylum Chordata; class Actinopteri; order Gobiiformes; family Gobiidae; genus Paratrypauchen; species Paratrypauchen microcephalus. The sequence continues at coordinate 412,012 of JAVJIX010000095.1, forward strand.
TTTATGTTAATGGCTAAAGGGTTATGTTTTATAGGTGTCCGACTGTTCCCCATCTAAGATGCTAAATCTCTTGTGACAGTTAAAGTAGTAGCTCTTTGGCATTTTCTTTTTGTAAAGGAGCTCTCTGGAAGAAAAATGTTGGAGACCCCTGCTGTAGAGCAACTCACACAAAGCATTATACAGTGGTACCTCACCTTACGAAAGACCCTACATACGAAAAATCCAAGTTACGAAACGCCTTCACGTTAAATTTTGGTCTCTAGATATGAAAGAAAATTCAAGTTACGAAACGCAAAATCTCAAAAATTCAAATAATGCGCGCTCAGATGCACGCCCCGCTGTTATCCCCGCTCAACGAGCACCTTTCTCGGCCTCTTAGCTCACAGTGTCAGACCCCCGGCTCTGGAAGTCAGATAGAACCAGAGCCAGCCCCGGGGAAAACCCCGCGGTCGTTCCCGCTCAAAGAGCACCTTTCTCGGCCTCTTAGCTCTAGCGCCGAACACGCAAGGAGCGTGGAGACAGGAGCACCGCGAGCATGACATAGAACCGCGGCGAACACGCAGTGTGACGGAGTGCCTGTAGCGCCGTCATTCCCCGACCGGCGTTTCTCTCTCGCTCTCTGGCCCCAGTGCGCGCCTAGACGGCAGAGCACAGAGCACTTCTCCTGGTTTGCGTAACCAGACTCTGATTAAACTGTTCCCTGCCTATAAACTGTTCTCCGTGATCTGGACTGTGTTTCCCTCCCTGGGGCGTACGAGGGTGCACACTTGGGCAGTTGAATCAGAGTCTGGTTAGGTAAACCAGGAGAAGCGCTCCGTGCTCTGCCGTCTAGGCGCACGCTGGGGCCAGAGAGCGAGCGAGAGAGACGCCGGTCGGGGAATGACGGTGCTACAGGCACTCCGTCACACGCAGCCCGAGCCACAAACCGAACACACACAAACAAACGCAAAAGAAACCAGCGAAGAGCCACACGGGGTGATTTAATCCTGGTCTAGTCCCGGTTTAGTCCAGGTCTAGACCTGGTCCAGTCCTAGTTTAGTCCAGGTCCAGTCCAGGTTTAGACCCGGTTTAGTTCTGGTCTAGACCTGGTTTATTCCACGTTTAGTCCTGAGTCTACAGTCTCTTAGCCAATCAGGACGCAGAACTTTACATTACGCAGAACTTTACATTACATTATAAAAAAAATGTTACACTATTAAAAAAAAACCTTGGAACGAATCAGGCTTTTTCCATTGAAATAGCTACTCAACTTACGAAAAATTCACGTTACAAAACCACTTCTGGAATGAATTATTTTCGTAAGGTGAGGTACCACTGTAATTAAGATCATAGTCCAATATTATTTCAAGCGGTTAAAAGGAACTGTATGTAATTTGTGCACTTACTACAAAGGCACTACAGTCACAAGTGAGTCATACATGTTTGTCTCATTCTCAGTATATGGACAGGCAATGCCTCATGTAAAAGCTCAGAACCTCCAGAATTCCCTCCCTGAGCTGCAGGCTGCACTAGCACTGCCTCATGATCAGCTGCAGGTGCTGGAGTTTAGGTAGAGACCATTCAGATCAGAGAGAGCATGGCATATCTTACAATGTGAGATATGCCACGATAGGACAAGATATGAGTGGGATATTCATGTCCCCTCCTCCTATGTATTTTTTTATACAACATATTACAGCAAAATGGACTTTTCAAAGCTTTTAACCATGTTACAGTTGTTTCACCATTTATTCACCTGAAGTTGTATTTGGAGTGTTTCATGCATGTGATTTGTTTACGTTGCTGAATTATCCATGTGCTCTGAGGATGTGTGCCTTTTTACAGGCTTCACTGTTGGTTTTATCCATGCACTGCGATAGAAAGTAAAGAATTAGAAAAATATCAGTGCTACTTATAGTCAAAATCATATATTTGACTCTTAACACTGTTGTATATTGGGTGTTCTTATCAAGAGACGACCAATATTCAAAAAGGTTCAAATTTACCAAAAGTTTATTTTCCCTAACAATATTTCTAATACAGAGCTCTGGGTCCGATTTTCTGCCCTGGTGCGTATGCCTACATACGTCTTACCCAGCGCTTACAAAGAAGTGACTGCCCCTTCCCCCTCAGACCCAGATCGATATCCAATACAATTTATGAATATGCAAAACATGTGGATCAGATTCCGCTCGCTCCTCCTCGCCGCCCAGGCCTTTCCCTGTGTGTTCTGTGTGGCGTTTGCATGCATGGGCTGGGTTCGATCCCTGGGTCGCCTGGGCCTTTCTGTGTGGAGTTTGCATGTTCTCCCCGTGTCTGGGTGGGTTTCCTCCGGGCACTCCGGTTTCCCCCATCAACCCAAAACAAAACATGCACCATAGGTAAAATCCTCCAGCTTAGGTCCTGACCAAACCGAAGCAAGAAGATCATGGAGATGGTTCCCGGGCGCAGTAATGTGCTGCCCACTGCTCCTAATATATATGTATATATAGGATGGGTTAAAATGCAGAGAAGAATTTCTCCAGTGTGAGATCAATAAAGTCACTTCTTCTTCTTTCTCCTGCTCTGCCGCCAGACACGCCCACTCCACATCTCAGTTTGGTGATATCCCCTCCTGGCATGTGCACACATCACATTCCAAAGGACAACCCCCATGATACAGAAAACCTTCCTCTCTAGTCAAATAATACACAAATAAATGTTTATATGTTGTATGATATACAAATATGATTAAATATATGCATGCACGTAAAATGTATTAATTCAACATTTCTTCATTTCCTCCTTTTGACCTCTAGTAAGAGGTCACCTAAACTACTGATGCCCCTTTAATCTGCATGTACCGACCCCTAGGATCAGGTTTAATAGCACGATTAATAGTTTTCACACATAAGGCTCTAACACAGGGGATGCAGCCACAGCCTACCACAGCAAACAGGGAGAGTGTGTCATCTACACCTGAGGCATCATGGGTTTCCTTGTAGAGCATTCTGAGGCCTTCTAAAGCTTCAGTTACGGAACCATCAGGGGCTGTATTATTAGGAATAAATGTGTAACATTGGTCTTCAAAACAGAAAGGCCTCCTTTCTCTGCTAGTAACATGTCAAGGGCCATTCTGTTTTGGTGCACAACTAGAGATAGGCTGAGTGGAGTTGCTCTAAAAACCTTCTACTGCTAAACCGTCTACTGCGTCACGTGTGAGATTACTTAAACGCAGCACATTATACCACACAAATTAAGTCTGTCTACATTTTTCTTCAACACTTAGTTTTCTTTAGAGACAGCCTTTTAGTAGATTTATTTATTGCTCTTGTACTGTAAGAAAACAGAGTATCCTTAGTCTACGTCTTCACACATGTGGTATCGGACTGGTATCAGATCAGATCCACCAAAAATGGTATTGGAACAGCACTAATTATGACTATAGCAGACACAAGCACAATATGTCTTCTTTAAGTTCTATCAATGTAAAACAGGGCAGGTACCAAAATGTTATTGTCTGTTATTTGTCCAAAGGAGTATCTGATTTACATATTAGTTTTTAGGATCAGTTAGATAGATTACAGACGCTCAGACACTGATCTATCTTCTGCAGCGGGCTCACTCTCACCTGGATAGTGTTAAGGGCTCTATGAGGATATTGTTCTTCGACTTCTCCATTGCCTTTAACACAATTGCCTTTCTGATGAGTGAGAAACTGCTCAGGTTGGGTGTTAGCTCCTCCAATGACTGCGTGACATGGTAGGATTGAATCAGGATTGGTTTGGATTTCTCCCGTTACTCAGCGGGTGGTCTGTCGTCCAATCCGAGTGCACATGCATGTCGCGCAATCAGATTCAGGTCAGTGACCTGGTCCGCTCCGCAACGCTATGTGGCGCTGTAGTCCAACTACTTACGGGTGACGGCTACTCAATATAAAAACACAACACAACACAGCTATCTGGCAGTATACTGCGATGGCTTTTCGAGGAGTTTGACGGGGCGGCATTGGCGTACGTGGTGTGCATTCTGCAGAGTTAGGTTGTTCGTATGAACGACAAAACAGCGTTTTTGGTTTCTTTAATACAACACAAACTGTGTCGTCGGCGTTTGATATTACAAGCAATCGAGGACAACGAAAACTACGAGAATTGGGTCCTTTCGGGCTCCTATACCGCACATGTTTTAATCATGTTCTGCCTTGTTTTTTGTTGCTTGCATCTTTTGTGCCACAAATAAAGGCATTAAATTTGTAGCTATGGGTTTATCGTTCATTTATGTAAGGTCTGGGGAAAATTACACAACCACACTTTCATTTAGTATGTCTTTGTAATGCTTATCTTAAATTCTGTAGTCTCTTCCACTCTCTGTTTTGTCCTGTCTGAGTGAACAACTTAAGTAAATTTCCACACTGATTTTAATATTTACGTTTTTAATATTTAAGTTAACAGTTTAAAAAAAAACACACTCTCTTCTGATACTATGAGGTCACAATAGATAACTCAAAATGTTTGTAAAAGTACCCTGGGTGTTATTTCAAAAGTTCAAAACTCCATGCACAACTTCCAGGTGCTGGTAACAACAGGAACATTGAATAATTCCAGAGACTAAATTGACCTCATACTCTTATTCCTTTATCGGGCTTAGAGCAAACAACGCGTTTCAATTCTACGTTATGTCCATAGTCCCGAAATGGTGGAAGATGGGACTTGTTGGTGCCGTGAAGAACGCTGTCGTAATGCGGGCAAGTTGTACGGTCTTGACCGCTCTCCCGTTGTTCTTTCTTGCCGTGGCACACGCCTCCCTGGCGTTTTTCCACTTGATTTTGATTTGCTCCGGGGTCCGAGCAAACCCTGCCTCGGTCCAGTAGTGCGAGCTTGTAGCTTTCTTCACAGCCATGTTTTCGTCTGAAAGTCCGGCAACAACAAGCGCTACTTATGACGCCATAGGCACCCCTTACCACTCCTACAACTTCCGGGTGAAATTTTGAAATTCCTGGTGCGCCCATGCGCAGTATGGTAATCCGATCCGAAATCGTGCACATGACGACGCCAAGTGGTTTGCTATTGGCCTAGGCCAGGGGTTCCTGGGGGATTGGGGAAACCAATCCCAATCCAATCCCTGTGCACATGCAACCGTTACGATCCCAATCAGTTTGCAATCGGTGTGGACTTTTCCATGTGCACACAGTCAATGTCTCCTGGATTACTGACTACCTGTCAGGCAGGCCTCTGTATGTGTGACTAGTAATGTAGGAATCCCCCAGGGTACAGTCCTGTCTCCATTCCTGTTCACTCTGTACACTTCTGATTTCCAGTACAGCTTCGGGTCCTGCCATCTGCAGAAGTTCTCTGATGACTCTGCAGTGGTTGGGTGTATCAGGGATGGACAGGAGATGGAGTACAGGACACTGACTGCAAATTTTGTGGAGTTTGTGGAGAGCTCCTGAACATAGACAAGACCAAGGAAGGACACCATCCAGGGTCATTCATTCATTCATTCATTCATCTTCTTCCGCTTTTTCCATCCCTGGGTCGCAGGGGCAGCAGTCCAAGCAGTGTTCCGCTGCCCAGAACACAATGCACCAGCCCTCATGAATCCTCCCGCAGGTGGTGGGGCCAGAGGAGGACGGCTCTTGTCACAACGGGCCTTGATTTATCTTCTGCCATGGGGGCTACCAGTGTCTGCAGACACTGGGGGCGAGGTGGGGTTAAGTGTCTTGCCCAAGGACACAACGGCAGCTCTCATCTGTGGGAGCTGGGATCACACGCGGTCCACCCATCAAGAGCGGGATTCGAACCGCCAACCCCTGGATCACTAGGCAAGCGCTAGTGAGCTACTGCCGTCCAACATCCAGGGTCTGCTACCTGGATGTTGGCATCCATGTGAACAACAGGCTGGACTGGAGGGACAACTGTAATGCTGTCTACAAGAAGAGCATGAGCAAACTCTACTTTCTGAGAAAGCTCAGGCCTTTCAATGAGTGCAGTAGGTTATTGGAGATCTTCTACCAGTCTGTGGTGGCCAGCGCCCTGTACTCTGCTGTGGTCTGCTGGGGGAGCAGCACCAGTAAAAGGAACATTGGGCGGATTGACAAACTGATCTGTAAAGCTGGTCACGTGATCGGCTGTGAGCTGGAGACATTTATCACAGTGAGGGACAGGAGGACACTGGACAAACTGCTCACCATCATGGACACTCCTGCTCACCCATTGCACCAGATTATAGAGGGACAGAGGAAATAATACTCCCTACAACTGTACAACAACTCACCCTTATGTAACAGATAATACTCCCTACAACTGTATATAGCTGTGTTTTGACATCTTATTTGATATTGTATTTTATATTTTTTATTACTTATTTTTCTATTTTATTCTGATTTGTACATATACACTTATTTTTTAAATTTACAATTATGTCTCATTAGACACCGGTCTTTTGCTATCTTTTTTTGATATTCCATCTATTTTTGTTACTCTGTTATATATTATATTTGATTAGTGAACTACTGTATCCAAATAATTTCCCTTGTGGATCAATACATTTTGTCTAAGTCTACGTCCACACGACAACGCTCCTGGATTTTTTTTTAATGCGGGTTGGAAAAAATACGCGTCAACACACGTGTTGGATCAGTAAATATTTGCGTTCAGGCGAGAACGGAGCGCTGAGTGAAAACGATGTAATACATATGCCACACCGATATGTGGCACTGTAAACAGGAAACAGCCAGAGCCACCGGAAACGCAACACTACAAAGAGCGCATGCGCATAAAGTCCTTTCTCTTCCGTAAACAAGCAAACGCAACAAGACAGTAATGATGGCCACCGCACGCACAAAAGCCGAGTCTCGTTTGGAGCGACGACAAAGTGGAGTTACTTCTGCGGGTTACGCTGGATTACAAAACACAACAGTATAAGCAGAACGTCAACTGGGAGTCCTGCCCAAGGAAATACTCGGACATTATGTTGGCTTTTCGGCGAGAATATACAACCGGGGACCATCACCAAAGGGCAGCTATATAGTTGTGTGAATTTGTGTAAAGAAAACAGAAATGCTTTCATATATTTTTGTGTGTGATACAGCATGTGTCTGTTTGTAAAAGGTAAATTTCCATTCAATAAAAAAGACAAGAAATGGTTGTTCTTTTTCTTTATTTACAGCACACAACACACTCAAATTGGTATGGGCTCCTCATTGTCCACTATCTGCCTTTTCATTGATGGGATCTTTCCAGTTTTGAAATACGTGTTTAGCTTTGACTTGGCAAACACTCGTGCGTCATGCGTACTGCCAGGCCACTTCACAATTACGTCCATAAACCGGTACCTGTAGTCACACACTGCTTGTATGTTTAGGGAATGTTTGCCCTTTCTGTTCATGTAGTCCGTGGCGTTGGAGGACGGCTGCTTTATTTCAAAGTGGTCCCGTCGATCGCTCCCAAACATTGTGGCATGCCATGCACACGACGGAAGCCCGAAACAAGCTCCTCTGCCTCGGGTTCCGTCAAAGGCAGCTTGATGTATTTCAGGCCGAGTTGAAGAGCAATAGCCTTACAGGTCTGTCTAACGATGACGGAGACAGCCTGGCGCGACAATCCGAATGAGTTCGTCGTTTTTTGTAGCCTTCTCTCGTCGCTCAAGTAATAGAGCATTTTGGCGACCTTCTTCAATGTGTCGACTGCTGCTCTCATATTCGTTGTTTGGCCTTCAATATGAGGACGCAGTTCTTCACTCAGGGCAACAAGAGAAGCTCTGGACATCCGTAAATTCGCTCTCCATTCATCATCCATGACAACGCCATTGTCCCACCAGCTACTCGTTCTCCCAGGTCTCACCCAAAATCTTCCTCTGGTGGCCCTTCTTGTTGTACACGGCAGCGGGCTTAATTGTGCATGTGTCTTCGCTGGTGTTGCACTACATAGTAGATCAATAGGTTTTGATGCAACAGTGGAAATAAACTTACAAATGTCCGCAGAACAAACTCAACTCCATTGTCCGCCATGGTTGTTGTTATCTGGTCGTTACTGGCAAAATGCGCAGGGTTACCTTCTGGTCACGTGATGATGACGGCATCGCGACGGCATTGTTTTAGCAGAACTAAACCAGGACTAAATTAAGACTAAACCAGGTCTAAACCGGGTCTAAACCAGGATTCAACTGGGACTAAACCAGGACTAAACCAGAACTAAACCAGGACTAAACCAAGACTAAACCAGGTCTAAACCGGGTCTAAACCAAGATTCAACTGGGACTAAACCAGGATTAAACCAAGACTAAACCAGGTCTAAACCAGGACTAAACCGGGACTAACCCGGCACTAAACCAGGACTAAACCAGGTCTAAACCAGGACTAAACCAGGACTAAGCCAAGACTAAACCAGATCTAAACCGGGTCTAAACCAGGACTAAACCGGGACTAAACCAGGACTAAACCAGGACTTAACCAAAACTAAACCAGGTCTAAACCAAGACTAAGCCAGGACTAAACCAGGTCTAAACCAGGACTAAGCCAAGACTAAACCAGATCTAAACCGGGTCTAAACCAGCATTAAACCAGGACTAAACCAGGTCTAAACTAGGACTAAACCAGGTCTAAACCAGGACTAAGCCAAGACTAAACCAGATCTAAACCGGGTCTAAACCAGGACTAAACCGGGACTAAACCAGGACTAAACCAGGTCTAAACCGGGTCTAAACCAGCACTAAACCAGGACTAAACCTGGTCTAAACTAGGACTAAACCAGGTCTAAACCAGGACTAAGCCAAGACTAAACCAGATCTAAACCAGGTCTAAACCAGGACTAAACCAGGACTAAACCAAAACTAAACCAGGTCTAAACCAAGACTAAGCCAGGACTAAAACAGGTCTAAAACAGGTCTAAACCAGGACTAAACCAGGACTAAACCAAGACTGTGTGTGATAACATATTATCCTGTGCATTATTGAATGATAATATGGACTTTTAGTTATAAAAGCATTTCCATATTAACAAAGTACCTTCTAATTCTGCCCTGCCCTTCCACCATCTCCCCTGGTTTCATTTTATATATTGTTTTCCCAAAAGTCGCGTTTTGCCCGCCCACACGACAACCTGACGTTCTCAGATTTCTCCACTTTGGAACCCGTTTTCACCCACCCAAAACGCCGGCGCCGTGTGGACGAAAGGCCAAAACAAATACAAACTTCTCCGTTTCCACCAAAAAACGTTGTCATGTGGACAGGGCCTAGGTCTAAGACATTCATTGCCCACCCCACAGTCACATCAGTACACAAATACTAGTACTACAGAGTACACAAACACTACTACTACACAAACTACAAAAACACAGTACATAAACACTAGTAAAACTGCTCATGAATTTACACTCATGTTTGAGCCGTCCTTATCTAGCACAGGTCAGGAGGGAGAGGTCAAGGGTCAAATGTAAAGCACGTGAGTCCAGATAAGTTTACCACATGGAGTAAACCAATGAACCAACACAACCAGGCTACAGTAAATACTCCTCGAACATGTCTCTTCTGCTAATACTGTAGTTGACTGCAATGCAATAAATATTTCAACAAGTAAAATTGTATTAATTAATATGGACATTCTCAACTATGTAAAACAAAATTACTTCAATACTGCACTTTATCAATACGTTTTAAGGTCCTATATTACGCAAAATTGACTCTTGTGACCTTTAAGATATGTTAGAATGTTGTTTCCTCATCCTTTATCAGTAGTCTGTCTACATCTCCAACTTCAAAATGTTCTTTTCCACCTTGTGATGTCAGGAAGTGGTAGTTTTCATGTTAACAGCTCCTTTTACCTTTTCTTTAGGACATATAGGCATATAGGAAGTGAAGCACTTCTTATAGATTAAGATGAAGCCTTTATTAGTAGAAATGTTACTTCTGCATTTGACCCATCCTTTTTCAGGAGCAGTGGGCAGCCATCTTTTTCGGCACCCGGTAAACAGTACCGTGAAGGGTCTTGCCCAGGGACCCACACTGGCTTGCTCACTGCCGGGGGGGATTTGAACCCAGGTCCCCCAGGTGGAAGTCAAGTGACTTATCAGTTGAGCTAGCCAGCCGTACAGAAGTGGAGCACTTCCTGTATCACCACATCACATCACTAGGTGGACTGTTTTCTGTTTGAGAGAAGAGCTCAGCCTAAATCTGCAGGGTTTGTGTGTTAAACATGTGAATGAAATAAACACAACTCCAGGTGTGTTTGTGACGAGGAAACATTAGAACAGAGATCAGAAAATAGTGTCATATGGGACTTTTATTCTGAATTGGAATTGAAAACCCACATATATTAGTGAGTGTATATTCAAGAGTATAAATAAATTATGATATTTAAGGTGCATGCATCCTGAGGCATTGTTAGGCACAAGTGGTAAGTAAGAGATGGAAAATCCCTCTGTCTGTGTGTCTGTTCCACCCAGAACTCTCGAACCACTCATCCTGATCTCAAATTTGGACAGCGTCATCCTACGTTTCTTGATAATGTAAATTCAATTGTATTATATGTAACCTAATTTCAACCTTTACCGTGATTAAATTAAAGTTTTAGCATTTTTTCCATTACGAGTTATCACTGCTGCAGGTTTGTTAGGTTATAGGCAGCCTACTATATGCAGAAATGAACTTGCGGTGCAATTAAGTTGCGGCCATTTTTTTTGCTTGCATAGCTGGGTGTTTCTTTTGATGGCAATAAGCCACTAAATTCTCATCATCACAACGCAAATCAAGTTAAAGGAGAATTAATGTTTTTTACAATTAACGTTTTTGAAAAGTGCTAAAGTTTGTGTTATTTGGAGACCGCAAACATTTGCTCCGAGCACTCACGTTCACGGATACTGCTACACCATGACATCTACGAAACTGCTCCAAATGACACCAAAGTGCTATGGGTGAGTAAAACAACTTGTTTTATTACCGAAATAAGGCTCAGATTGTAAAAAACGTTAATTTTCCTTTAATAGAAGCTGACTATCAGAGGGGTCAATGAGGAGCCTAAACCGTAACCTGCTGTTTTGTCCTTCTCACTTACCGGTACCGGTAATCTGTCTCTAACGGTAACACATGTATACATTTAGGTTTAATATACTGTACAAACGCACTCCAAATTTTAATTGTGTACTTCTTCAGAGTTATTGGTCCTATCAACACAAAATAAAACTGTAGTGATCCTGACCCTGCCCTTTATACCTGAAGTCCACCTGTCTATGTTTTTTTTATAAAACGGTAGAAGATCAAATCCAAAATCAAGATCGATCAATATGGGGGGAAAATTGTGATTCTTTTTTTTTCCCATATCACCCTAATCCAGACCAAGGCTAAGTTCTTGGTTGGTTTTAGAATTGTTGATTCCAGACAGGTGCACTATCTCTGCATAGCATACAGCTTTATTTATGGCTAGCTAGTTCATCAGCGCAGGTATTTGAGGTGGCAGTGTGCTAGCTTTGTGGCAGGGCAGGTGCAGATATGTGCTCTCAAAGCTCCCAAACTAGAGCGCTATTCAAGGACACAGCGGCCCCCATGTGTACGGGGCCCTCCACGTGAACGCTGCATGGTCAGGAGGACTATTTTTAGACATGCTGATAAGATACAAGTGTGTTTTGCTACCGAGATTGTGCAGATTCCTGCAGACAGAGCTGGATTCTTTTAGTTAAGTTGGTAACTTTATTGTCTCTGTAGGAAAATGGGCCCCTCTGCATTTGAGTTGTTCTTCAATTAAAGGGCCAATGTTGTTGTTGTTGTTTTTTTTATCTATGTTATAATGGTAATACAGGAATTGCTCTACTGTGTTTTCAAACTCTACACCTTCACTAGAGGTATTTGGATCATTTCAGCTGTGGAATTACCAATCTCTGCTGAGCTAAAGGTAAAAGGAGTAAACAGCTTCTTTTACTTGAAAACTACTGCTTCATGACATCACAAGGTGGAGCAGAGCATTTTGAGCTTTGGAGATGTAGACAGATTAATAATTGGGCTACTCAAACATGTGTGAATGAAACAAAACACAACTCCAGGTATGATTTTGAGGAGGAAACAACAATATAACATGACTAAAAGCTCACAAGTCAGTTTTGTGTAATATAGGACTTTTAAACCTCAACACATTCACCCATTTGAAAATGCACTGTAACCCAAAAATATCCATCCACCCTTATGCACCCCTCAGTGAAAAGAACTGTGACTCTTTGAATTCTGCAGCAATACTCGTGTCTGAAATGAAAAATACCAGAAACATGGTGTAATAAAAAAGTACAAAAAGTGAATCTGGGCTGTAGCGTCCCACAGGAAGACAAACAAAGTGGGACGAGCTGCTCTTTTAGTGAGCCTGAGCCTACAGGCATGTCCACACTGAACAAAATCTGTGTTCTATAAAAAAAATAATAATTAAAGCCACAAACATTTTCAACAAATATATAGAATTTTTAAAAAGCCCAAGCATGGTATGTAGATGAAAAGAACAACAAAGGACCCAGATCTGACCCTTGTGGTACCCTGACTCACAATACACCTGCTTTATTAAGGATTAAATGTCAAACTAATTATTTCTAATTAACATGCACATTTTTGCCTGACTTTAGTTCTTGTTTTATTAGAGGTGGCTTACTCCAGAAGGGCATCTGGAGTAAAAATCTGCCAAATCAACATTTTCAATTTTCTCAACATATTAAAAGGCTACATCCAGTTAAGTCAGGCACACTTTAGTGATCGCTCTGAGGGAAATTCATCAAGTCTGCAATGTATTTAGATGAATAATTGTATATGTTGTATATCTTCTATACTTTTTTTTGTTTGAAAACACACAGGCTAAACAAAAAAGCATTTTCCACTAAAGGAAAAGCACACTCATTCTGGTGAGCTGTTAAGGATTTTTAAGGATCTTCTGCTTCTTAACCCACACTGTACGCTAGACATTAGCTCACAAGGGGGTGCGCTTCCTAATCTAAATCTTCCAAGAGTATTCTGATAAGCAATAGTCGAGTTGTAAAATGAAACCGGGGCGATGGTGAAATTTTTCATTTATGTTACATACTTTTCCAGCGGGGGGGCTCCCCCAGAAAACAAACAAAAAACTAAAACAAAAAATCCATATAATCATTCAATAATTCAATAATACACAGGATATATTTTATTACACACATACACACATGCACACACACTCTGGACACACACACACCTTAGCTCTGGTTTAGACCTGGTTTAGACCTGGTTTAATCCTGGTTTAGTCCTGGTTTAGTCCTGGTTTAGACCTGGTTTAGTCCCGGTTTAGTCCCGGGCCCCTGCTGTCAGCTAATCCCTTTGATGCAGAAATAATATGATAATATAACTCACCCCATAAGAACACGGTCAGCTCCGTAGTTTGCAGTGTGCGATAATTCGCGTGTCCACGTGTATGCGCTCCGGAGAAACGGACATATCCCGAGTCCTGAGGCGAAAGTTCCTTCTTATGTAGCATTAACGTAGCATACATATTAACAGGGCTCGCTCACAGCTGATCGGCGAGCAGGCGCAAACACAACAGCACTAATCATCATGATTGGCAGGAGCGCGATCGGTGGATAATTATACTGCAACATGATTGGAAGCCGGAGCGCAGTTCGGCCTATGATTGGCTCTTTGCACTGGCCACGATTCACATAGGTCACCTATTTTGTCTTCAAAACGGCAAATTTCACCAAAAGGTGAGGGATTTTCATGCCTGATTGATAAAATGCCACAAGGGATGGAAAAAGGGATGACCGTTTTAGAAGAGGGATGAGTTTGACAATTTTGTCCCCCATGGGGGATGCCATCCCCCCCATCCCCCCTCAACTCGAGTACTGCTGGTGAGATATTGTCTGGTTTGGTTGGAGGGTCAAACAAAAAGATGTGTGAGTGGAACTATGAAGCAGACGTTTAGAGAGTATGGGTGAGTGATATGCAAAAAAAAAAAAAAAAAAAACACAATCACAGGATCGCTCTCAAATCTCTGATGGGACAACACTGAGAACTACTGGAGTGGCTCAGTGCTCTCTCACCACCCTAAGAGTCGGTGTGGTGCATACTGTTGCCTAGTATGAATCTGGTGTGTGGAATGAGGGGGTGGTGGGAGGTGTGGATTGGCAGCCTCGCATCCATCAGTCTGCCCCAGGGCAGCTGCGCCACCACCATCAGAGTAAAAACAGTAGCTGTGAACACCGAAGTTGGTTAGCTGCATGGCTACATCAACATGATGTGAACAGATAGAAGCTCTTTGCAAAGGTTTATAACTGTATACCTTTATGACTATATCCATTCATAACTTGAATAACGGAAAATGAATTATACTTTGTACACAGACGATCTAAAGTGTGTTTGGATGAGAAAGCATGGCACCACAGCTATTAAAGATTATTTAGCAGAATGTTGATCTTGTTAACATTGAAAGTTCCAGCTGTACCATGGGGTAAACAAGGCAGGATTTATAATGTCAGTGTATTTATAGGCCAATGTCCTTCTCTGCACTAGTGTGAGGAAGTGTGGTTAAAGTACAATACCATAGTTGGATCTGTCTCATAATGAACTCAAAAATGACAAAAGAAATTGTGTGCACTGTATAAACTAAAGGGAGAAAATATCACAGAGAAATAAAAACATGGCAGATTTCTGCAGAATCAATGAAGGAAGCACTAAACTCTGTTTTGTTTGTGAACTGTATGTGACCAATGAGCTCCTTCAAGGCGTTCCCAGGCCAGCCGGGAGACATAGTCCCTCCAGTGTGTCCTGGGTCTTCCCCGGGGCCTCCTCCCGGTGGGATGTGCCCGGAACACCTCCCGAAGGAGGCGTCTAGGAGGCATCCGGAACAGATGCCCGAGCCACCTCAGCTGCTTCTCTCAACGTGGAGAAGCAGTGGCTCTACTCCGAGCTCCTCCCGTGTGACTGAGCTCCTCACCCTATCTCTAAGGGAGCGTCCAGCCACTCTGCAGAGGAAACTCATTTCAGCCGCTTCTATCGGCGATCACGTCCTTTCGGTCATTACCCAGAGCTCATGACCATAGGTGAGGGGAGGAACGTAGATTGACCGGTAAATTGAGAGCTTCGCCTTTTGGCTCAGCTCCCTCTTCACCACAACGGTCCGGTCCTGTCAATCTCACGCTCCATCCTCCCCTCACTCGTGAACAAGACCCCGAGATACTTGAACTCCTTTTCACATGTGTCATTCAAAAAGAATTCATCTGATTATAGGCAGAGGTTGGTAGTACTCAGTTACATTTACCTGAGAAACTTTTTTTTAGTCATTTTACTTTTAAAGAAATTTTACTTTAAATTACATTAACATACTATCAGACTAATCATACTAAATCAGATGTTACGTCCCAACTGTGACCCTTTAAGTTACTCTTACTTGAGTAGTAGTTTTCCCAAATACATTTTTACTCTTATTTCAGTAATTTCCTGGACCTCTAAACTGTACTTCTACCACAGATTATGGACATGGACTCCAGATAGTGAGTGAGTATGGGCTTAATAGAAGTCAATTACATCCCTGAATTGTTGTTGGTTGTGAGCCTCATCATTTTGGTCTAAAATGTTCGTATTAACCCGTTCTACATGATCCTGATGTTTTCATTTTGCTTTTGTCTTTGTAAATCATGATTCAATCAAGACATCAAATCAAGACATAAAAAAGTCACTTCCGCTAGCATTAGCAACAGGTTGATTGACAGCCTTGTTGCTAAGCTCCCACCCCCTGCCAAACTGGCGGCGTGAGTGTGAGGGGGGGCGTCTGGTGTTCTACTTATCTCTGATAGCACACATTTAGTGCTAGCTGCAGGACTCTCAAGTCTCACGCATTGAGAGTGTGACACACGCAATTTGACGTATTCACACGCTCACACGCCACACATGGCATTTCTCACGCTGATTTTGTGTGTGTGTGTGTGTGTGTGTGTGCCCAGAAAATCGGTCTGTGTGGCTCAGTTTATGCAGGCACCGCGCGTTTTCAGCAAAAAAACTCCCCCTCCCTCCTCCCCGTCCCGCTCCCCGGAAAAAAATCAGCCAATCAGAAAATAGATTGTTCTGTTGTTGGGCAGACTGTAGAGTGTAGTTTCAGCTGCTAAGCGCACACTGCCCTGTCAGTGATAAGGACAGCGACTGAACACGAGGAAACGGTGATGATAAAACAAACTGAGAACCATCAGGTAATAACTTCATTTATAGAACTCTCATTAGTTGCTTTGTAGTTTAAGTTTGCTCTTTAGACAAACATTTACAGCAGGGCTCTCAAGTCTCACGCATTGAGAGAGACAATTCGACGTACGGCAAAGTACGTGGGGACCAGACTCATATCCCTCCATAGAGAGATGTCCGTGTGGACTTGCTAGGCCACATGGCAACACATTCACTCACATTACATTAGACATGTGTCCTTAAGTCAATGCATCCTGCCCTTGTGTCTGGATCTAAACCAGGTCTATAAAACACATGAAACAGGATCCAGGATGTCAGTATGGAACATCATGTCCTCTTCATCTATATGTTTGTATGGGCACGTGCCAGGTCACATGGGTCTAGCTAGCCTCTGCAGTCCTGGGATATCAGGCATTAGAACAGACTATGAACACCGGTGTACATTGTAAATCATATGTACTCCAAGGTCAGCTGGGTATGTGTATGTTGTTACTGCATCATTGGAAAGTATGTTTATGTTGTTTACTGCGTCATTGGAAAGTATGTTTATGTTGTTTACTGCATCATTGGAAAGTATGTTTATGTTGTTTACTGCATCATTGGAAAGTTGGAGGGACAGAAACAATGTAAAAAAGGCAAGTCAGGACAGTGAGAGGTGCTAGAGTGTCCAGTTATTATAGCGAATAAATAATAAAAGTACTGTTACTTCAAAATAACACTCCATATTATACTATTTTCTGATCTGTTATAATGTTGTTTTCTCATCACAATGAGGCCTGGAGTTGTTTCATTCACAAAAATCCTGTTCTTCTTTCAAACAGAAAACACTCGGTTTCACCTTGTGATGTCATGTAGTAATACTGGAATTGCTCCACTGTGCTTTTAAAACCCATAACCCTTTATAAGAATCAAGAAAAAAGATAACGTTTAACTTCAAAACTACCACTACATGACATCACAAGGTGGAACAGAGCTTTGGAGCTATAGACAGACTCATAATAAACATGTGTGGCTTTAAGCTCACAAGAGTCAATTTTGCGTAATATAGATTAAGATTAAGCCTTTATTGGTCTCACACACAGTGACACACGGGAGAAATTTGACTTCTGCATTTGACCCATCCTTTTCAGGAGCAGTGAGCAGCCATCTTTTTGGCACCCCGGGGGGCAGTACCGTGAAGGGTCTTGCCCAAGGACCCACACTGGCTAGCTCATTGCCTGGGGGGGATTTGAACCCAAATCCATCCGGGGAAAGTCAGTGACTTACCAGTTGAGCTAACCAGCCGGTGGTACAGGCTCCTGTGTGCTATCCGCATCTGATTATATAGTGTATTATTGGTCGATAATCAGGAAGTGCACGTTAACATGATAGTTGGATCATTGCAAACCATTAAAACTTCTAGCTAGGGTGGACCAATGATAATGAGGCAAAGGCAAAATTCTTTATAAATGTTGTTAATACAAATGTCATTGGTATTGGTACTTGAGCAGTACTGTGATACTTGTCATATTACTTGGTATTGGATCAAAACTATTATTCAAGTAAGAGCAGTGTTACAAATAGATTACTTGAGTAAAAGTATAGGGTCTGAATGAAAACCATACAGAAAATACTCTTGGGACCCTAAAGAGACGATCAGGTGGACTCCCCACTAGAAAGGTTACACCTTTAAAATAATGCGGGTATCTACACTGTAATCAGCTTTATTGATAAAAGGAGAAATTCAATTTGTCAACTGGACAAAGTTTGTTTGGTCGAAAACGTTTTTTCAGTGTAGGTAGCTCCTCCCTGCAGCTAGATATAAACAGGGTCTAACCAGCATGAGAACCAGAGCTGACGAAGCCTCTCGGATGAGCGGCGAAACGTTTTCGACCAAACAAACTTTGTCCAGTTGACATATTGAATTTCTCCTTTTATCATGGATTCTACCTGGACGACTGAGGGAATCTTCACGCATGAGCTTTATTGTTTTACTATTATCTGACAAAAATCTAAAATACTTGTGAGAGAAAATGCAGTTGTATTTAAGCGTAGTAGTAGCAGTAGTAGTAATGTACAGGAGAATCATAAATAATGAGCCACTCCTCTCTATGTATGTAATGTATGGTATTTATGTTGTTTATGTTGTTGGATGGTACATAAGAATTTCACTACACACTGTACTGTGTGTACGTGTGTGCGAGACAAATAAACTGAACCAAAAAAAAAACTGTTGCGCGTTGGAGGAGTGTGTGATGTTAGTTCCACTGGTGTTAGTCAGTATATTCACTAATAGTCGCTCTGAGTCACTGTGAAAGTGAACTATGAAACTGAACTGACTCAAACTGTCACTGACCCAGTATGGAATGACCTTAACTACTACAGAGCAGATCTCAGACTTTACACACCAAGAACCACCTGAGTGAATATGAAGCTTTTTGAACACAGATCTAAAGGTGAAGAAGAAGAAGAAGAAGAAGAAGAAGAAGTAGAAGAAGAAGAAGTGACTTTATTGATCTCACACTGGAGAAATTCTTATCTGCATTTTAACCCATCCTATATATATATACATATATTAGGAGCAGTGGGCAGCACACACATTAGGGCGCCCGGGGGACCATCTCCATGATCTTCTTGCTTCGGCTTGGTCAGGACCTAAGCTGGAGGTACCTATGGTGCATGTTTTGGGTTGGTGGGGGAAACCGGAGTGCCCACCCAGACACGGGGAGAACATGCAAACTCCACACAGAAAGACTCGGGCGACCCGGGGATCGAACCCGGAACCTTCTTGCTGTGAAGCAAGAGCGCTAGCCACTCAGCTACCGTGCCGCCAACAGGTGGTTTTATAGCTCAAAAACTAATTGGGACAGAGGACAACAAACATTGTCGCTTGATTAAAGAGGCAGTCGAAATACAGAAACGTGCCCACGGGACTATAAACCGGGACAAGTTTTTTTTTACTCTCACACACCTGGGACACTGTCATCCTGCCTCCACCGGTAGGAAGACAGTGCCAAAACCTGTATAAATCAGCTGACCGGACACCCCACAGCAACATCACATGACCACTCTGAGGAAGACCGCTAGTGAGCAGTCCAAACTGTCAGGTATGAAACCAAACCAAAATAACATAAATTATCAGAAGACCAAATTAACCTCATTGAACCTCACTGACCCAAAATATTGTGAATAAATCAAATATAACAGTGAATAAATCAGTATAACAGGCTAAAATAAGGCAGTAGAACTTTATTCAGATGCTAAACGTTTGATCGTGGGTTTATCAAGGTAGATTCTCAAAAAGCTTTGAACATGGCTGGACTGATAGATCTGCCCAACTGTCATTAAAACATGTTTTTTAACTAACATAAAGGTTGCGTGAAGAGTCCCTCAGTCGTCCAGGTAGAATCCATGATAAAAGGAGAAATTCAATTATTTAACCTTTCTTCGAGGAGTCCAAATCCTACCAATTTACAGGTCAGATCTGTGGAGAGGCGACCCCGCTCACAGTCAGAATGCTGGTTTTTCTAGGTATTTTTGAGCTATAAAACCACCTGTAATTTAATAAATGTAAAGCAGAACTGTTTAATGTCATACGGTGGAACAATCCAGGCAGAGAAATGACATAGAAACAAGCAGGTGATGAACCCCCAACCAAAAAGTTACATGGTGCCCCTTTTAATTATGACCAATGTGTTAACCTTTATGTTATGATAAAAGGAGAAATTAAATTTGTCAACTGGACAAAGTTTGTTTGGTCGAAAACATTTCGCCGCTCATCCCAGAGGCTTCGTCAGCTCTGGTTCTAGTGCTGGTTAGACCCTGTTTATATCTAGCTGCCGGGAGGAGCTCACTACACTGAAATAGCTCTGACACTATCTCAACTAATCTGTCTCTTTGTTTTTCACATTTCCCTGGCGTCTAGTTTAGCCTCCCTATTCAAGCCTAATGACCCTCTCCACCCCTCTGCCCTGGGTCGTCTGCCCTAATGTTTCTTTGTCTGTTTTTGACTTGGTTTGAGAATCGAATTATAAATGGGAGACAAGTTATGTCTAACTCCCCCATTTCTGTTTAACGACGGATTCTCTCTTTTTTTTTTTTTTTTTTGACAAAATTTTTTGTCAAAAAAGAGAATCCGTCGTTCAGGGCAGAGGGGTGGAGAGGGTCGTTAGGCTTGAATAGGGAGGCTAAACTAGACGCCAGAGAAATTTGAAAAACAAAGAGACAGATTAGTTGAGATAGTTTCAGAGCGATTTCAGTGTAGTGAGCACCTCCTAGGGCTGAATGGATATGCTAATACTAGACGCCAGAGGAATTCGTAATACAAAAGAGACAGATTAGTGGAGATAGTTTCAGAGCTATTTCAGTGTAGGGAGCTCCTCCCTGCAGCTAGATATAAACAGGGTCTAACCAGCATGAGAACCAGAGCTGACGAAGCCTCTGGGATGAGCGGCGAAACGTTTTCAACCAAACAAACTTTGTCCAGTTGACAAATTGAATTTCTCCTTTTATCATAACATAAAGGTTAACACATTGGTCATAATTAAAAGGGGCACCATGTAACTTTTTGGTTGGGGGTTCATCACCTGCTTATTTCTATGTCATTTCTCTGCCTGGATTGTTCCACAGTATGACATTAAACAGTTCTGCTTTACATTTATTAAATTACAGGTGGTTTTATAGCTCAAAAATACCTAGAAAAACCAGCATTCTGACTGTGAGCGGGGTCGCCTCTCCACAGATCTGACCTGTAAATTGGTAGGATTTGGACTCCACGAAGAAAGGTTAAATAAGTATAATGTGAAACTTTCCAGGCAAAGCAATAACAAGCATTTGATGGACTCTCTACCAGAAAATGCATCACAGGATCCGGTCAGATTAGCACTTTTTTATTTTCTTACAAACTAAATCAGAGCTGCAGACTGTCTCATGCAATCCTGAAGCAATTTCTGATGCAACTCCACATTTTTAGATTCCCCCATGCTCCGACACTATTTTAAACTTTGACACCCAGCCTTTTGATGGGTGTCAACTATTCTAGTCGTCAGGGCTCTTCACGTGTCACCGGGGCTGCTCCGGCTCTGGGGCTATTCCTGCTCGAGTCTGCCCACCTTGGCTCACCTCGGCTGAGCTCCATGCTGCGTCCACGAGGCCAGCGTGTGGGTAGGAGTTGGCAGAGAGAGGAGGTGAGATGTGAGTGTGCGGAGTTGTGCTTTACTTGGAAATCTTAGAAGGCAAATGTTGTGTTTGTATTTGGGATCAAGGGGAAGAATCATGACCATAATAAAGAATTTAAATCCACAATATGTCACTTTTAGCCGAGAAAAGAGACTAAACTAAAGCATTTTTTTCCCCCCCTTCGTCATTTTGGTTGTTTTTAAAATTGCACTGAAAAACTTGTCTTTACTGTGAGCAGACTTGCACCTCCACAGACCTCCTGGCCTTCTGCTTGTTTTTGTGGAAATGTTATTCTTTTGGCTATAATATTCCACATTATGGCATAAAATTAATCTATCTCCATGGAGAATATTCTGAAATATGGGTTTAACTTTCTATTTCCATGGAACTGTACGGCAGATGTGGCACCTCCACAAAGTTGCATACTGTGTCTTGAAATAAAACATTATGTTTTTTAATACTTAGTAACAGATCATTGTTTTACATTTTGGTCTGTGCAAACTGCAGTGTCGCTCTGAAAAGTGTGAGGTGACCGAGGTGAGAGGAGCAGAGCACAGCAGCTCTGCCCTCCACTGGACCCCAGGCTTAACACACACTGACCCACACCAGGCACAGAGGGAGCCTGGTGTAAGTGCTCCACACAGAGGGAGGGAGGAGGAGTGTGGGAGAGAGAGGGAGGAGGTGGTGTGAGAGAGAGAGGGAGGAGGAGGAGGTGTGAGAGAGAGGGAGGAGGAGTGTGGGAGAGAGAGAGGGAGGAGGTGTGGGAGAGAGAGGGAGGGGAAGAAGGAGGAGGAGGTGTGGGAGAGAGAGGGAGGAGGAGGTGTGAGAGAGAGAGAGGGAGGAGGAGGTGTGAGAGAGAGGGAGGAGGAGGTGTGAGAGAGAGAGGAGGGAGGAGGAGTGTGGGAGAGAGGAGAGGGAGGAGGAGGTGTGCAAGAGAGAGAGAGGGAGGAAGAGGTGTGAGAGAGAGAGGGAGGAGGAGGTGTGAGAGAGAGGAGAGGGAGGGAGGAGGAGGTGTGGGAGAGAGAGGGAGAGAGAGGGAGGAGGTGTGGGAGAGAGAGGGAGAGCAAGAGAGAGGGAGGAGGAGGTGTGGGAGAAAGGGAGGGAGGAGGAGAAGGAAGAGAGAGCGAGGGAGAGAGAGAGAGGAGGAGGTGTGAGAGAGAGGGAGGGAGGAGGAGGTGAGAGGGGAGGGAGGAGGGGGTGTGGGAGAGAGGGAGGGAGGAGGAGAAGGAAGAGAGAGCGAAGGAGAGAGAGGAGGAGGTGTGAGAGAGAGAGAGGAGGGAGGAGGAGGTGTGAGAGAGAGAGGGAGGGAGGAGGAGGTGTGAGAGAGAGGGAGGGAGGAGGAGGTGTGAGAGAGAGGGGAGGGAGGAGGAGGTGTGAGAGAGAGAGAGAGGGAGGAGGAGGTGTGAGAGAGAGGGGAGGGAGGAGGAGGTGTGGGAGAGAAGGAGGGAGGGAGGTGTGTGAGAGAAGGAAGAGAGAGCGAGGGAGAGAGGAGGAGGTGTGAGAGAGAGGGAGGGAGGAGGAGGTGTGAGAGAGAGGGAGGGAGGAGGAGAAGGAAGAGAGAGCGAGGGAGAGAGAGGAGGAGGTGTGAGAGAGAGAGAGGAGGGGGGGGAAGAGGAGAGCGTGAGGAGCGTGAGGAGCGTGAGGAGCGTTGATGGAGCCGGAAGTATCCCCATGTTCACTTCCTGTATGGAAGGCGGAGGCTATGGCCATACAGTCTATGAGTTCCACAGACAGAAGAAACTTTGGATTCATGGATTTTTGAAAAAGGCTAAGGTTTGTTTTTTGACAGGAGGAAAAAAAAATTGCAATATGTCTTTAGCGACCCCGCTCACAGTTAGAATGTCTTTTTGAGCTGTAAAACCACCTGTAATTTAACATATGTACTGTAAAGTTGTCATACTGTGGAACATTCCAGGCAGAACGAGGATATATCCATAGAAACAAGCAGTGCACCTTTAATGACTACTAATTCTGGCATGTCTCACAGGACCTTGCTGAGCCTTGTCATATTTCAGCCTTGACCAGAGAACAAACACAATGCAAAAGTTTTTTGTTTTTTTTTGGAGCC
This sequence comes from Paratrypauchen microcephalus, assembly GCA_036785185.1. Lineage (NCBI taxonomy): Eukaryota > Metazoa > Chordata > Actinopteri > Gobiiformes > Gobiidae > Paratrypauchen > Paratrypauchen microcephalus. Next base: position 435,357 of record JAVJIX010000095.1, read on the forward strand.
CAGCGCAGCTTTCCCACAGATCTGTCCTGCAGTAGACTGGCTCTGTCTCCACCTCTGCTCTGTGTGAACCCCCCAGGCTATCCACCTGTGAACGCCACCTGTGTAATCTTGTGTAATGGTAATGGTCACATCTTTATATAGCGCTTTTCCACCTTCAAGGCACCCAAAGCGCTTTACAACAAGGAACCAATCACCCATTCACACACATTCACACACCAGTGTATGCAGACACTGGGGGCGAGGCGGGTTAAGTGTCTTGCCCAAGGACACAACGGCAGCATTCATCTGTGGGAGCTGGAATCATAACAACCAACCTGTGGGTGAGTGGATCTGACCGCTCAACCACTGATGTTTCTTATGTCAAGAGCAGGATTTGAACCGCCAACCTTTGGATCAGTGGACAAACACTCTAACCCTAACCCCAGTCCTACAGGACGGTTCCATGGCAAATAAACTGGACAAAAGTTTTGTTTAGAGTAAGGCTGTCAGTTTAACATGTTAATTATATTAATTAATTACACTGCAAATTAACGCATTATAAAAATTTACACAATTAATTGTGAGTGGCAATTCAATGCGCGCGCATTTGGCAGTAGCACGTCACTTCCACCTGCATCGCTAATCAAACAAATAAAGCCTGGTGGAAACTGACATGGACTCGACTCAGTGGGTGAGGTGAGCGAATCACTGCCAGGGCTTTTGTATGGCAAGTTTATTTGTAAAAAGAACAAAGACGGGGCTATCAACAAGAACACCGTGATGTGTAGGTTTTGTAAAAAAGAATTTTCCGATCACCAAAGCTGCTCCAGCCTGACAGATCATTTGAACAACAAACACGTCCGGACAAGTTCCATTGTTACCGGTGATAGTGCGAGCGTGAGCGCACTTCAACAAACCATGCTTGCAGAATTTGGGAAACGAATGAGCAAAGTGACCACAGAAAAACTGACAAACTCAATCGCAAAGTGGGTTGCTGCTGATTACAGGCCAATTTCAATCGTGAAAGATGAGGGCCTAAAGGAGGCGTTTCCGATAGCGCCATCTGACCCAAATTTCCAGCTACTTTTGAGAACTACGGTGATGAAAAGAAATGGCAAATACGTCTGTGCCATGTGAGAGACTCTTTTCACTTGCAGGTGAACTTAAAGCTGCTGACCTGCTCCACCTCAGCGTTGTTGATGAAGATATGGGGGGGGTTGCTGGTCTACACGCTGTCTCCTGAAGTCCACGATCATTTCCTTAGTTTTACTGACGTTCAGAGAGAGGTTATTTTCCTGACACCAGCTGGTCAGTGATTTCACCTCGTCTCTGTAGGCGCGCACGTCGTTGTTAGTGATGAGGCCTATGATGGTGGTGTCGTCGGCAAACTTGAGGATGATGTTGGAGCTGTGCCTGGCGGTACAGTCATAGGTGAACAGGGAGTACAGGAGAGGGCTGAGAACACAGCCCTGGGGTGCACCAGTGCTGAGGACACGTGTGGAGGAGAGGTGGCTGCCGATCCTCTTGAGAACCAAATCACCAAATTCTAAGATGCGACAAGAGTCCCTCAGTCGTCCAGGTAGAATCCATGATAAAAGGAGAAATTCAATTTGTCAACTGGACAAAGTTTGTTTGGTCGAAAACATTTCGCCACTCATCCGAGAGGCTTTGTCAGCTCTAATTAGAATGCTGGTAAGACACTTGCTTATATCTTGCTGCAGGGAGGAGCTAACTACTTTCCGAAACTATCTCATTGGTTTCAGTCTTTTGTTTCTCTAATCTAGACGCCAGAGAAACAAAAGACTGAAACCAATGAGATAGTTTCGGAAAGTAGTTAGTTAGTAGTTAGCTCCTCCCTGCAGCAAGATATAAGCAAGTGTCTTACCAGCATTCTGATTAGAGCTGATAAAGCCTCTCGGATGAGCGGCGAAACAAACTTTGTCCAGTTGACAAATTGAATTTCTTCTTTTATCAACCCTTCTTATGGTTAACTGAGATTCTGTCCATTCTTCTGAACATATGTATTTACCTCAGTATCAAAAGTAATGCATTTTCCAGTTCATCCAGAGATAATAATAATAATAATAATAATAATAATAATAATAATAATAATAATAATAATAATAATAATAATAATAATAATAATAATTCTTTTAAAACAGAAGCTCCACAGTCTTTATAAATCCCCTGGCATAATGCTTCTAAAACAGATGAGAATAATTAAAATGCTCCTCCTTAGATCTGATTGAAGTGTACTGGAGTCCTCTCATGTGTGTGTCCTGGTCTGTCTGCAGCAGAGGACTGGCCTGTGTGTCCATGTTAAACAAATGAGGCCAAAGAATGGGGATTGTGTGAGGAGAGGGAGGGCATCTGAGTTCATCTGAGGGTTCACAGCTATTTAGAGCACCGCAAAAGCAGGGGAAGAAGACAATGCAACGTTTATAGACATTCATTGTGCTCACAAGTTATTTAAAGCAGTAATAAGTAACATTTTACCTCATTAAATGTCTGTGTAAGTCCCTGTGATGGTTAAAGTGGAATGAAACACTAAACATTTTCTTTGCGACTTAATTGTGTGTGTGTGTGTGTGTGTGCTGCCTCCAGTGGCCTCTACGATTTTAAGTACTATGTGACATCAAGCAGGACTGAACTGATTACAGTCAGGGGTTTCTGTTTACAAACTATTTTATAATTGTACATTTAAATATTGTAATTTTGAACAAATCAGGTCATTATTGCTAGAAAATGCTGCTAAAACGTTTCTTCACTGTTATGATTTACTCACATATTGAATATTAGCTTTATTCACGCTTACCAGAAAAAGTTTGGAAAAATGCGGATGACGACTTCTGGAGATGGAGATACCGACACTGGGCATGTGATAAAACCTAGTGTGTTCAGCAGCAGCATGTTCATAATTTACCTAACTTATAATAAACATCAACATAAATAACATCTAGATGAAGAAAACTGGGCCATTTTCTCAGTTTTCCCAGATTTTGTCAGAGTTACTATTGCCAAAGAAAGTGGTCATCTGCATGTTTCCAGGTTTTGTGACATAAGCGTGAACAGAGCCCATTGCATTACACTTTGGTAGGCCTGGACTGGCCATCTGGCATACCGGGCATTTTCCCGGCGGGCCGACAGTCCTCGGGGGCCGGGGCCGATGCTGTTTTTGTTTTTTTTTGTTTTTTTAACTTAGAGCCCTGTCACCGGCCCACAATTTAATTGGTCCATCTTCAATATAGACAGTGGACTAAACCAATCAGGATATAGAAGCTTACGAGAGCGGTCCCACCCCTTTCTCTGCACTGATCCCCGCCAGTTTCATAATCATACTGTTGAGCAAATGACCGGGCAAACATGGAAATGCAGAAAGGAGCTGCGGAGAATTAGCGGGTGAAAATATTAAAAAGCCTCACTTTGGAGGAGCTGCTGGAGCCGACACATCCTCTGCAGCCCAGGCAGAAGGTGGACAGGGAGAGGAGCCGCCAGAGACTGTGGACAGGGAACCTGAGAGAACCTGAGAGAACCCGAGGGAACCCGAGGGAGAGGAGGAGCTGCCAGAGACTGTGGAAGGGAACCCGAGGGAACCTGAGGGAACCCGAGGGAGAGGAGGAGCAGCCAGAGACTGTGGAACGGAACCCGAGGGAACCTGAGGGAACCCGAGGGAGAGGAGGAGCTGCCAGAGACAGTTGACAGGACACTCAAGGGACAGAGACAGTGACCAGGGAGGTGTATCACAGCAGGTCAGCAGGTAGTAATGTTAGGATAATACTGGGACTTTTAGGTGATGGACAGGCATGCCGCATGGATAGAAAACAGCACATTTTTGGCAAAGTTCGCTGTTTTGAAGCCAAAATAGGTGACCTACGTGAATGTAGATTCAATGAGAATAATGCTTCGTTTCCGCAGGGCGAAATCCAAGCGCTAGGCGAATTTCCCCTGGGGGTGTGGTCTCAAAAAAGGCATGAATAATAAATGAATGAATGAATATCCTGTGGTAGCAAGTGGTTGTGATGCAGTAGCCGGTCAGCTAGCTCTAAAGTTTGAGTGCTCAAAATATCTGCAGTGGGGTACTAGCCCGGACTATGTTGTATAAGCTCTAGTGATTATTTGCCTCTACTAAGAACATAATTCATATTAACAAGAATCCATGTTCATGGTTACAACAAGATCACCCTAAATCATTTAATCATTTATTGTTTCCCTCATATTAGCCCACTTCAGCACACAGTAAGTGGATTGGAAACATAGTTAACTAGCTAGTGGGCAGCTAACTAAAAAAAATTAATGTTTAGATGGCATCTACAGTGGTCTATTTGTTTGATTATATTTACATTGAGTCTAAACAACAAACCATGTTGATTGAATAGATAATACTCCCTACAACTGTATACAGCTGGTACTGTACATCATATTTGATACTGTATTTTATATTTGACTACTACTTTTCCATTTAAATCTGATTGTACATATATATTTATTACCATTATCTTATGTATATAATTGTGTCTCATCTGACACAGGTCTATTGCTCTTTGGTGCTTTCCCATCTATTTTTCTTTTTGTTCTTTTACCCTCTGTTATATATCATGTATCATATATTATATTGGATGAGTGAGGGACTGTACCCAAAACAATTTCCCTTGTGGATCAATAAAGTTTGTCTAAGTCTAAGAATACACTTTAGGTTAACAAGAAACCTTCAGTCATGTAAATGTTTCCACACTACTGACTCCACTGGTGTCATCCATATTGGTCAGACTTTTTTTTAAAGATACTAAATGTTTTGATGGTTTAGAGAGTTCAACAGTTTTTCCAGGTAGTTCCCAATATTTTTATTTTTAATTTAGGTTTTCTATTGATCACTTAATAAACTGTAATAATCTGTCCCTCTTACTGTCTAGTCAAGCCAGGCTGTTGAGGAGAGAGAAGAGAGAGTAGACTACTTTTCCCGTCCAGAGCCTGCGAGAATGTAAGAATTTTTAAATCACCACCCAAAGCAAGATGCTACAAACCCTGTAGTGAAGAAGGTGTTTCCCCTCGGCCAAGACGTAACAATAGTCAAATACATACATACATACTTTGGGGAACAAAAACATAAATTAGTCTGTTGTGCTCCGCTAATTATGAGGGGCCGTTCTGAGCCAAAAATGCCAGAGCCGTTTTTTGTCCCAGTCCAGCCCTGCACTTCACTACATTAAAACCAAATGAGTCACTACACAAAAAGGCTTGTTCAGTTTAACTCTGCAGTTCAGGAACTCTGCAGCCCAACCTGGTTTGAAATAAGCAGAGGTCTGTACAGATGAACAGAAGATATATAATTCTTATCTTTATCTTAAACATAAACTGTGTAACTTTTCTATTGGAGGGTCCTCTACTTACTTGTTTCATGGGGATATTATTGCTTTGTCAGGAATGTTCCACAGTATAGCATAAAACTGCAGTAATATAGCTTTCATTTTGTTAATTGCACAAACTGTGGAGAATAATATCCCCTCGTAATACTCACAGTATAGAATACATTTTTCAAGGAATAAAATCTCCTTGAATTCTTACTGTAAGTATTATGAGGGGGTATTATTCTCACCAGTTCTGACTTGTAGTTTAGCCCAGTGTTTCCCAACCTTTTTTGTCTTGTGTACCCCCTGAGCCTTTTTGTCACACCTCGAGTACCCCCTCACTCATACCTGTTGATAATTCTCCAAAAGTAGAACGTGACACAAAGGATTATTAAATGAAAATCATTTTATTTCATCTCATTAAAGCCCCAGTGTGTAGGATTCGTGGCGCATAGGTGGATGGTGCTATTGCACTTTCTGTTTTAGCTACGGCAGACCTCGAGGGTCACCCGGGCGCGCGCACGAGCCGCTACTGTATAAATAAAACGCGGTCCCGTTTTTGTTTTTTCCCGCATGAAAACACACATTCCCGATCATGTACCATGACACTCTACACATCAAATGAAACCTTACAGTCTCCTCTTTTTGACTATGCAATTCATTTCCCGGCACAACAATCACTCCCCGAGCACATGGGGCTTTTACACGGAAAAGCACAAAACGAGGTTAGCTTACCTTAGAATGCTTTGCACAGGTCAAACTCTGTATTTCACCATAAACTTGCTCTCAATTTGTCCGTAAGGATCCAGCGAATAAAATCCAGTAAAACAATTTAGTCCAAAACACGTGTTAGATCCATTACGACGTCTGATCCGGCAACATGCTTGTGTTGTTTACCCAAAACCACGAGCCTTGCCGAAGGCGAAGGCGGAGCCCAAATGTCCTTCTGCGGCTCTCGTATTCAAAATGGCTGCCTCTGCATGGGGAAGATCCCCCTTTTATGTGACTATATCTAAGTCCAAAAGAATACTTTGATTTCATGATGGAAGTGAAAAGGCTTGGAAAACAATGTATTTTTGAATGGGTATCTTCAATTTCAGTAATTAACGGGTAAAAATCTTACACACTGTCCCTTTAATTTGAAATTTTAATTCTCAGGCATTTTCTCTCTTTTCTTTAACTCAAATTTACTCAAATTATAATTTAAAAATTAAAAAAAAATCTCCCCCTGCGCCTGGCAGCGACACTGCCGAGTACCCCCTGCAATGTGCTCGCGTACCCCTAGGGGTACTTGTACCCCTAGTTGGGAAACACTGGTGTCACCTGCTTGTTTTTAAAGAGACTAGATGAGTTTAATGCCATACTGTGGAACATTTCAAGCAAAATAATAATATTTCCATGGAGATGGTGGTGAACCCCTCTGATAGAAAAGCTACATTACGCACCCTTATTGACAGTGACTTGATTAATCCTGTAATGTGCATATGTAGAAAATATGTGTGCCATAATATAGAGAATTTTCTATAGTCAATCCTGATGTTGGGGCCTGTGACTGTCCTTGGCTTCTATTTAAAGTTATTGGCATTGGGGAATTTGCGTGACAAAGATGATCTAAGTGGTCAGCTCCATGCAACAGGAAATGGCTGTGAGGAAAATAATATCACAGGAAATTCCAAACAATTGTACAGTGTTAAAAAAGTGTATAGTTTAAACAGGGGGTATTATTCATAATATATACTATATACTATACATGCATATACGCCATACATACATACATACATACATACATACATACATACATACATACATACATACATACATACATACATACATACATACATACATACATACATACATACATACATATACGCACACACTTTCTACCATGTTTTAACGTTACTCTTCAAAAAACATGGCTGAAGAGTTTTTAGATGTCCTCCATGCATGTTGGGTATTTTAGCGATCTCTCCTGAGGGTTTTCGGTTCGCTGTAAGATTCTGTGCAATGCTCCGCCCACAAGCCGAGGTCATCCATGCTCCCACACGACTGGGATTGGGTGATGAGGTCAAATGAGGCAAACATTTTATCAAAATGATACAATCTAAATGAAAATAACACATGTTGTGTTTGTCCTTTCTAATAAATAATAAATAAAACAGATGCGTGTACACAGTGAGATATGAATGCTCCACAACAGAGCATCTTTGAATCTGTTTCTGGCCTGGGATGTTTGGCCAATTTTTTGTCTCTTACCGAGTTCATATTTCCACCGATGACAGAGAACTGGATAATCTAGAATTGATGAAATGGTGCTGAAAGTGGTAGTGAAAGTAGGGCAGCAGTGGCACTTGTGTAGTGTGACACCATCAGTGTCCTTGGGCAAATAAATGTGGTGTGTCTGAGTGGTGGTGGTGGTGTAGGTTGGAGGGTGTGAGGGTGACTAACTGAAAAACTGTCGGCTAATCTTATGACTGTAGAGCTGAGCCTGTAGTTAGCGTCACATCCCCTGGGAATGTTGATGATGTCAGCTGCAAAGTATGAGTCTGAAATTCCAAATATGGTCAGTCTGGGTTTGGTATCATCACGTGCGGAGGGAGAGAGTGAAAGAGGAGGTCAGGTGGAGCGTTTACAGACTACAGCTGTTTTCAAATGTCCAAACTCACATGAACACACTCAGGGAAGGAATATTAAATCATAAACTTATTGAAATAAGTGGCCGTTTTGTCGTATTTATCGCACTTTCTCCAATCACAGACACACGGTAAATAGTGAGGACGTGGGGCCGGCGTAGGGGGGCATAAGAGTGCGCTTTGGTCATGGGGGGTGATGGGTGTGTTGAGTCCAGTGCCGTGACCAGTCTGTTTGACTCTAGCTCTATAAAATGCATCATAAATGTTATTGGAGCACATAGTAATATGTTTAGAGAAAATAATTTCAGAAAATATATTACTTACAATCATGGAGGAATTAGAATTTTTTGTTGCCTTATCTGAGTAATAATATTCTAAAACCGTTCAATTTTTGTCCAGACTGTTCATAGGATTTGTTCTTCCAAAAGAACATTTTCACTTAAGAAAATGTTTTGTGAATGCCAGAAATGTTCCTAAGAAGGCCTTAAGTACAAATGTGTTTGTAAGAACATTTCATGAATGAGACCCATAGTTATTATCTCCCATATCAAGAAAAACATGCACCACAAACTAAGTTCCTTGGCTTGATGCAGTTCAAACAGGTGGGACCATATGTGAGTCTGGGGGAAAGGCCAGCCGAGTATGTGATCAGAGCCATGCTGCTGAGAGGAGGTAAGGTGACACCCATGGGTGCTGCTTGTGACCAGGCAGTGTGAGCGGGTGCAGGTGCAGGGGGTCTGAAGATAAAACATGTAGTCTGAGGACAGAAGAGACTCTGCAAACAGAATGTGAAAGAGTGATAAGCCTACAGTACACCGACACAACACCAGTCGGCCAAGGTCACCTCCAGCTGAGACTTTAAGACTTTATTGATCTCACGCAGGAGAAATTTACTTGTCACAGTAGCTCCAGGTAGGGACAGTTTGAACAAGAAAGAAAAGTGCATGCAGCAAGAATGGCATAAAGATAAGTAATAATAATAATAAAATAAGTAATAATCCAATCAGTAATAATAATAAAACAGTGACAAGGAGAGTATTGAAAAAAAACAATATTGCATGTTGGAAAAACGATATTGCACGCTAGGACCATACAGTGGAGTTATACAAGTAATAATAATAGGAAACAGTAACTAGGAGAATATTGAAAAACAAATTTACATGTTTGGACTATACAGTGGAGTTATACAGTCTGAGGGCGGTGGGGATGAAGGATCTGCGGTAGCGCTCCTTCTTGCACTGGGGGTGCCTCAGTCGGCTGCTAAAGGAGCTGCTCAGCTCCTCAATAGTCCGGTGCAGAGGGTGAGAGGTGTCGTCCATGATGAACGTAACTGGCCAGTACCCTCCTCTCAGCCACCTCCTCTACAGAGTCCAGAGGACAGCCCAGGACAGAGCTGACCCTCCTGACCAGCTTATTAAATCTCTTCCTGTCCCGCTCTGTGCTGCTCGGGGCCCAGCAGACGACAGCGTAGAGGAGAGCAGAGGTCACCACAGAGTCATAAAAAGTCTTGAGCAGAGGCCTGCACACTCCAAAGGACGTCAGTCTCCTCAGGAGGTGGAGGCGACTTTGGCCCTTCTTGTACAGGGCGTTGGTGTTGTGGGACCAGTCCAGTTTATTGTTGAGGTGAACACCCAGGTACTTGAAACTGTCCACAGTCTCTATGTCCTGCCCCTGGATGTTCACCGGTGAGTGAGGTAGTGGTCCTGAAGTCCATCACCAGCTCCTTTGTCTTACTGGTGTTAAGGCACAGGTGGTTTGGGTTAGGGTTAAGTCCATGTGAAGGGGGAGGGGGATGTGGCTACTGGCCCGGGGAGGTGTGAAGAGGAGGGGGGAGTCGGCAGAGGGGGTGGGGGGCGAGTCAAACCTGTTGAAGTAACAGTTTAATTCGTCCGCCCAGCGCTGATCACCGTCAGCTGTCCCTCTGCCACTCTGTTCAAATCCAGACATGCTCCTCAGTCCTCTCCACACGTACGTTGTTCTGGGCCAGCTGCTCCTCCATCTTCCTCCCATAGTCCTTTTTGCAGCAGATGTCATCACCATTCTCTGAGGGGTGAAGCTAACTAGAGGCACTGCTGTTATTCAAGTTAGATTTTAATCTGAAGGGAAATCACAATTTGATCATAAAGAATTAGGCTTAGCTAAAACTACACCAGGAGAGCTGAGTTATGCCGTTACAGAAGTCAGTTTTTCACTTGGCCAATCAGAAAGACTTTTACAGCCAAAAAAAAACACACACACACACACACAAAAAAACACCGAATCAACACTACCAACTGCCCCATGCCCCATCTTATTGACATAGATTATTTTTGTATTTACCTGAGGTCAACTTATTTATCTAATGCTTTCTAATTGATCTAGTTGATCTTTCCTTTCTTCTAGACACTCAAAATGCATCAAGGAACCACTCACCCATTCGCACACACACTCATACCCCAGTGTACACAAACACTGGGGATGAGGGGGGTTAAATGTCTTGCCCAAGGACACAAAAACACAACAGTATTCACCTGTGGGAACTGGAATTACACCACCACCACCTGTGGCAGTGGGATTTGACCGCCACGGGAAGACGAGCACAGGCACTAACTGAGCTACTGCTGCTCCCATTTAACTAACAGTAGGTGAAGTGAATGAAAAACAAAACCAGCTTATGTGCATGTTCTAGGTTTTATACCACCATTAAAAAAAACAGTGCTGTGCAAATGAAGGAATGACAAAAATACATTGTAGAATTGTCATGGCTGGCTGACATTGTCTGGTAATGTGAGTCACTGTCCCAATGAAGGTTAAACGCGATAGTGAGATTAGATTTGGATGACTGCCTCTGCCAGTTCTCAAAAGTCTAAGTCCAACAAGAACCAACTATGGGGGCAAGTGTGGGTCAAATCTGCTTTGTGCTTTGTGCTTTGTGCAGCTATAGTTTCATTTGATGACGTCATCAGAGAGGACAGTGCGCATGCGTGAACTCAGCTGTTTTGTAAACACCGCTAGTCCGAAAGAAGCTAACACCGCTCTGAACTTTACTTTTCTGTTGCGATATCGGGTTTCAGGCCGTTTTGGAATCTACTAAAAGTCTACCCTGACACAGCGATCTTCTGTGATTTGAAAAGTGCTAAAGTTTGTGTTATTTGGAGACCGCAAAGTAATGCCCCGAGCACTCACGCTAACGGATACGGGATCATTAGTAGAACAGAACAGCTACAACATAACTTCTACGAAACTCCTCCAAGTGACACCAAAGTGCTATGGGTGAGTAAAACTACTTGTTTTATTGCCGAAAGAAGGCTCAGATTGTAAAAAAAAAACGTTACTTTTCCTTTAAGTATGTTGTTCTTTAAGAATTGTATTTCATCTTTGATATTTAAATATATATTTACTGCACACATTTACTGTATATTTTTCCCCAAAGTTGTACCAAGATTACTACATGATGCTGTAGAATCCTAAACCTAAGCAATTTAAGAATCCATCAAGTCCATCAAAATGTCATTATGCTTGCATAATGACAATAAAGAATCTTGAATCTTGAATACTCAAATATCACTCCAGATGCAATTGTGACAGGGAAAATGGTGAATGGAAACAACTACAATAAGGTTAAAAGCTTTAAAAAGTAAATTTTGTATAATAGGTCAGCTTTAAAACAAAATATTACAATGTCCTACTAAGGATGCTTTTATTTTATATATTAATAAAATATATATATATTAATAAAATTATTTTTTTTATTATATAATTATTGACATTTCGTGTAAATTTTGGTCATACTGAACTCACACCAGAACCCTGACACTTTGGGGGTTTATTAGTCCAGACGCAGGAACGTGGAGTGATCGGTGTGAACAGGACGCTCCACCGCTGTTTGAACTGCTCCGTGATGCTCATCTAAACCCAGCAGCTTTCACAACATGGACTGTGCTCCGGGTTGAGAAATATGTGGGTAAGATACATAACACCAGACTTGTGTAAACAGAGGCATTTACAAAACTAAATCTCAGCCAAGTTATAAAATAGAATTGTCAATTTCATATGTCAATCAATCAATCAAACAATATTTATAAAGCGCTTTTCATACAAAATGTAACACAAAGCGCCTTACAGTGGTTAAGGATTAGAAGATTGACTTTTATTGATCTCACACAGCAGAAATTGTTTCTACATTTGACCCGGGGACCATCCCCAAGATTTTGTTGTTTAGACCTGGTCAGGACCTGAGCTGGAGGATTTTACCTGGAGCATGTTTGGGTTGGTGGGGGAAACCGGAGTGCCCGGAGGAAACCCACCCAGACACGGGGAGAATATGCAAACTCCACACAGAAAGGCCCGGGCGACCCGGACCTTCTTGTTGTGAAGCATGAGTGCTAGCCACCATGCTGCCAACAGAGGAAAAAAAAAAAGACAAACAAACAGACATGATAAAAGGAGAAAGTTTCGCAGCTCATCCGTGCTGTTTCGTCAGTTCTGGTTAGAGTGCTGATGGACACTGCTTATATCTAGCTGCAAGGAGGAGCTAACTACACTGAAATTATTCTGAAATTATCTCACCTCTTTGTTTTGAGTTTCTGTCTTTTGTTTTTCCAATTTCTCTGGCGTCTTTAGTATACCTATTCAAACCCTAATGTCTGTTTTCACACCTTTGGCCCTGACCTGGCAGCCGTATTATTTCTTTTGTTTATTTTTACTTCGGTTATATATGGGAGACAAATTATGTCTGACTCCCCCATTCCTGTTTAAAAAAGGATTCTCTTTTTTGACAAAAGTAGCCTCTTTAACTCCCCTCTCAAACCTGTTCTTTTCCCTGGCTAAGATCTGAACCTCACTGTCCTCAAATCCAGTTAAATGTGTAACCTCAGGCTTTGTGTGTGCTCTTTAAAGACTAGGCAAATACTTTACTAAATTGCAGATAAGGATGGTCCCGTATGTATTTCTGAGCCAAATGTGATGGGCACACAATGTTTGACTCAAGCGTACACAGAAACCAGGGCAATGTGGAAGAAATATTGGTGCCAAATACTGTATTGGATTTATTTTCAATATCAAGCCACCATGATTTCTGAGGAAATCCTCCAATAATAGCGTTAATGTTGAGAACAGATATTGGTGGTTTTCAGATTCTAGCATGTGTTGATGTAATATTTCGTTATTGGGGCAGAGCCAGTATTCCCTTTTACCATGAAATTTGCAAAAGGTAAAAGCACAAATGTTGAACTTGATCATTTCTATTATTGACTAAACCCAAGAACTCACTGTATTACAACAAAACTTGTATTTTGAAACTAGTCATTTTAGCTGTCCCCCAAATGTACCAAATATGATTGGCCTATACGAACTGTTGTGATGTCATCTGAAATCAGCAATACCATCCCTGACTGTACTTTCTTACACAAGTTCAAAATCATTTTAAAAGGCGCTGTACTTATGGTATTTTTACTCTCTTAAAGGAAAAGTAACGTTTTTTTTTTACAATCTGAGCCTTCTTTCGGCAATAAAACAAGTAGTTTTACTCACCCATAGCAGTTTGGTGTCAATTGGAGTAGTATCGCAGAAGTTATGTTGTAGCCGTTCTGTTCTACTAATGATCCCGTATCCGTTAGCGTGAGTGCTCGGGGCATTACTTTGCGGTCTCCAAATAACACAAACTTTAGCACTTTTCAAATCACAGAAGATCGCTGTGTCAGGGTAGACTTTTAGTGGATTCCAAAACGGCCTGAAACCCGATATCCAGCTATAGTTTCATTTGATGACGTCATCAGAGAGGACAGTGCGCATGCGTGAACTCAGCTGTTTTGTAAACACAGCTAGTCCGAAAGAAGCTAACACCGCTCTGAACTTTACTTTTCTGTTGCGATATCGGGTTTCAGGCCGTTTTGGAATCAACTAAAAGTCTACCCTGACACAGCGATCTTCTGTGATTTGAAAAGTGCTCAAGTTTGTGTTATTTTGACACCGCAAATCAGTGCCCTGAGCACTCACGCTAACGGATACGGGATCATTAGTAGAACAGAACGGCTCAACATAAGTTCTGCGATACTGCTTCAATTGACACCAAACTGCTATGGGTGAGTAAAACTACTTGTTTTATTGCCGAAAGAAGGCTCAGATTGTAAAAAAAAACATTACTTTTCCTTTAAAGGGATAGTGCTTTATTTTTATGTTAATCTGTATGGGTTTTCTTCTAAAAGTTCCGTGTGTTGACACCGGCTTACCTCTGACACTCTCAGCTGATCCCGGTTCGGCTCGCTTTCTGGAGCCCAGGTAGAGAGGTCCGGTAACTTCCCTGGAACATGAAATAAAGCTCATTTTTCTTCTCAAAACAAAACATTTGTTAGAAAGGTGATATATTTGCGTCCGAAACAGTTGTCCATGAAACATCCAGCAGCGTATTTCGCATTCACGTACTGTCTGCCACTGCCACTCGTATCACTACGCCCATGTTAACACTATCAGCCTGTTCACTTGTAAACTTCGGCGTAGACATCCACTGAAGGTGAACAGTTACCGGACCTACTTACATGGGCTCCAGAAAGCGAGCCAACCGGGATCAGCTGAGACTGTCAGAGGTAAGCCGGTGTCAACACACGGAACTTTGAGAAGGAAACCCATACAGACAGAAAAAAAAACACTATCCCTTTAAAAATGTTAAAAACTTATAACAAATTAATTTTACACTGTGGTTTAAACAGTGGTCTGAACTCATTTCTCACTTTTTAAAATTCCAATTCTTCACCACAATTAGTTTTTAAGCTAAAGCTTCACAGCTTTCATTGGCCAAAGCAGAGTTTGGCTCTCACACCACAAATAGCGCCATTTCTACCAAGACCTACTATGCAAACTTTGTGTAGTCACTTTGGTACTGAAGAAATGATGAATTAATACATTTTAGGTGCATGCATATACTTAATGATGATAAAAGAAGAAATTAAATTTGTCAACTGGACAAAGTTTGTTTGGTCGAAAACGTTTCGCCGCTCATCCGAGAGGCTTCGTCAGTTCTGGTTAGAGTGCAGGTAAGACACTTGCTTATATCTCGCTGCAGGGTGGAGCTAGCTAGCTAACTACTTAGCACAAAACTATCTCACCTGTTGGTTTCTGTCTTTTGTTTCTCTGGCGTCTAGATTAGCATCCCTATTCATCCCTACAACGACTGTTTTTCACACCTCTGGCCCTGACCTGGCTAGCCCTAGGGCCAGAGAAACAAAAGACTGAAACCAACAGGTGAGATAGTTTCAGAAAGTAGTTAGCTAGCTAGCTTCTCCCTGCAGCGAGATATAAGCAAGTGTCTTACCAGCACTCTAACCCGAACTGACGAAGCCTCTCGGATGAGCGGCGAAACGTTTTCGACCCAACAAACTTTGTCCAGTTGACAAATTGAATTTCTTCTTTTATCATGGATTCTACCTGGACGACTGAGGGACTCTTCACGTACACTTAATGATATTTCTATATCATACAACATATAAACATTTATTTGTGTATTATTAGAATGAACACTGGAGCATATGAATGTTTTCTCCACAATGTCTTCTGGAATGTGCGTGGGCAGGTACCAAACTGAGAGGAGTGGGCGTGTCTGGCGGCAGAGTGGGAGAAAGCGAGGAGGGGCGAGCGGAATCTGATCCAAATGTCATTGTGCATATTTAAATATTCATGATTGTATTGGATATCGATCTGGGTCTGAGGGGGAAGGGGGTCACTTCTTTGTAAGTGCTGGGTAAGTCGTATGTAGGCTTATGCACCAGGGCAGAAATTTTCACCCAGAGCTCTATATTACAAATACAGTGGTACCTCACCTTACGAATGACCCAACAAACGAAAATTTCAAGTTACGAAACGCCTTCACGGTAAATTTTGGTCTCTAGATACGAAAGAAAATTCAAGTTATGAAACGCGAAATCTCAAAAATTCAAATAATGCGCGCTCAGCCACACACATTATACGCTTTTCTCAGACTGGATTTAAACTTTTCTCACATTTGTCTCTCGTTTAAACACTCAAACTTTCATAGATTTTCAACAAAATGTATTAATAGTGAAGTGTGGGGGGAAGGGGGAGGGGGGAGAAGACTGCGCTCTGACACGTGTGATAGCGGCATGTGTGACAGCTGACCCGGCTGCCAGCAGGTCTAGACCTGGACTAAACCAGGACTAAACCTGGACTAGACCAGGACTAGACCAGATGAATTAAAAAGCTGCGCGTGGGTCTATTTCCTGGTATCGTTTCGAGTCACAGCCGAGGCACTCGCCTGCAAGAGCGGCACCTGCTCTCCAGGGCCCCTCCAGGCACGGAGCCCTAGACATCCAGCGACCCAGGGGGACACTGCCAGCCCGCCTTAAGAGTTCCCTAAGCGGGCATGGGTCCGGGGATTGTCCCGGTCACCGGCCTGGAGGTCTTGAAGAGGCCGACCTCACAGTTCTATCCAGGCCGCTCTGTGAGCACCTCACGCGGGCAGGTCTGGAGCAGCTCTTGCATGCACCTCAGCTGTGACTCGAAACGAAACCAGGTTTAGTCCAGGCTTAGTCCTGGTTTAGTCCAGGTCTAGACCTGCTGACAGCCCCCGCGCCGGGTCAGCTGTCACACATGCCGCTATCACACACGTGTCAGAGCGCAGTCTTCTACCCCCTCCTCCTTCCCCCCACACTTCATTATTAATACATTTTGTTGAAAATCTATGAAAGTTTGAGTGTTTAAACGAGAGACAAATGTGAGAAAAGTTTAAATCCAGTCTGAGAAACCAATCAGGACGCAGAACACAATGTTACACTATAAAAAAAGTTACACTATAAAAAAAAAACTTGGATCGGGGCCTTGGAACGAATCAGGCTTTTTCCATTGAAATAGCTACTCAACTTACGAATTTTTCACGTTACGAAACCACTTCTGAAACGAATTAATTACCACTGTAGTGCTAGGGAAATAAACTTTTGGTAAATTTGAACCTTTCTGAATCTTGGTCGTCTCTTGATAGAACAAGCAATATACAACAGTACAAATATTCATTAGTATTCACTATTATTCAATATTCACTAGTGTGATGTGCAGATATCCATAGGAGGGGCCGACAGCTGCACGCTTCTTTGTTGTGATTACAGTTTTCTAACAAGTCAGAGCATTTGATTCTTTTATGAAGTCATTTTAGATGAATATTGTGGTATAAAATGCCCAAATTATAACACATTGATCCACAGGTGTCATACATTATAAGTATACAGCAGACACAAGTAGAATAGAGCTTTAATATAATGCTCACATGTGTACTGCATAACTGAAAGGAATAGTATTTGATGTTTTAAAGGAGACAATCTCACAAAACAATGAATGAATTACAAATATCAGCTAAGTAAAATGCTGCTTCATGTATGTCTTTGAGAGGCAACTGAGCATGCACCAATATCTCTTGTTATAATGAGAAATAATGGATGGAATTGTACTTAGATAGTTATTTGATTCAATGTCAATAAAAATATAAACCAATACATGTCTTCCAGTTGTAAATTTTGCTTTCATTTTAGTATTAAAAGTTGCAAGCTTGCTCAGGGCAAATCAGCTCTGTGGTAACTAATGACAAGACCTATAATTTTATTTAAAATCTGTTTGTGAGACTTTATAAACTAAAAGTTATTAAAGCATTGAGCAAAATATTGTGTTTTAAAAGGTGCTGGGATGTCTTTGAACTCTTAATATTTGATTTTTTTTTTTTATTCTAAGAGAAAAATGAATGGAAAATTTGACGTCTGGAACTGGAAGAGGAGGTCACTGTTGAGCTCTATGTCAGTCATTTGGGTCGAATGAAGGTCGGTTTGAGGAAGTCTAACTTAACAAGCCAAATTAAAAAAAACACACAAGAAGGGAGGGTAATCTTCCCTTAAGCATTCTACTTAGCGATCAAACTCTAAAGGGCTTTGCTGTTTTGATCTTCTTGCGAAAAAGATGAAAACAGCTCACTCATTTCAGCAGCGCTGAGCTCATGTCTGCTCAGTCGGTTGTAAAACTTACATGGCATCGCTAAAAGCAGCTACAAAACAAACCTAAGCATGGCAACAACGCAGAGATGGGCCAATATTCCACTGCCAAATATTGAGAATAATATGGAGCACAAGGCAGAACTTGAGCTGGTCTCCCTTTGGCCTGGATATTGTGTGTTGAGTGGTCAGCAGGCACAGGGCGTCTCTCCTTTCATGGATCCAGAGGAGAGAGGAGGTCATCTGAATCAGCTGTGTGTGTAAACAAACAAAAGAGGTCAAGGGGATTCTGCAAGCTAGATGCTAATAATGCTACACTGTATTGTATTCAGGGTGATTTGTGCATGTTTGAGGCGTCTTTATTTGTCATCGCGCCGGTATACCCCCGTTTTCACACACAGACCCAATGCTCTGCACTTAATACAGTTCTATTTTCTCAATCTCTGATAAAAGTACAATTTAAAGGTCCCATGGCATGAAATTTTCACTTTCTGAGGTTTTTGAACGTTAATGTGAGCTCCCCTACCCTGTTTAGCCCCCCCCCCCCATGGTTAAAAGTTGCGAAATGTCTAAACTGAGCATTTGCGATCCTTTTCTGCGTTAGAAAAAATCAGAGCTCAAACGGGCGATTTTGAACAAGGAAACTTATTGACGTCAGCTCGAAAAAAGAAATGCAAATGCAGTTCCACCCCCGTCTGTCTCTACTCAGCGTCTCTGTAAATCACGCCCAGAGAGTTTGGACTGCGGAGGAGCTACGCAATGTGAAATGCGTTTTTTTATTTGCCTGAAGTAACTTGCGAGTGTTTCTAGGCTCGGAAGTCCTTTATCTGAGCCTGTGGATATCTGAAACAGCAGTGGTTTAATTTTATTTTCTGTGAAATGTGTTTATTTTTCAATGGAATGCTTCTCATCTCTCCCTCCGCGCAAAAACACGGAAGTGGGTCAGAGCGCACAGCTGAAAAGGAAAGAGTGGAGAGTTTGGCCACGCCCCCACCCCCCTACTATAGGCCATCTCCGTCCTCCTCATTTGCATTCAAGCAACAACGCTCATAATGGAGTGTTCCAGAGTGACATTTATGACTCTTTCTCATCTTATCTCTCTTTCTCATGCACTGAGTGTTGATTTTGAAGAAGGATTCATTTACAGTATTAGGGAACCATTAAGGAGCCATATAAAAGCATCAAGAAGTACCATGTCATGGGACCTTTAAAGAAGACATATCATCAATCAAATGAGGCTCACGAGGATAGCAGTTATAGGGGCGAATTTGGAGACAGGTCTGTATTAGGAACAGAAACTGAGAGAGCTTTTATTTGTCATTAATTGAATGTTTGAGTAATCCAGCGATCTCTTCCAGGCATTATTCAACCCTCGTTATGGTCAGCAGTATGATCCTGTTCAAGACTGTACAAAATCATGACACAAAACAAAACAACACAACTTCACAAACCTGATGTGATGTGCAGAGGTTTTGTTGGTGAAAAGCACACTGACTGTTGTGATAGTGCTCTGAAGGGGGAGTAATTTATGAAACATGTCAATACATTAACTGGTCGCCTATCATTGTGAACAAATGAGTATTTCTCTCCCCTCAGATTAACAGAGCTTCACTCATTGTTTCTGCAAATGGACCGTGCACATCCCTGACAGACTCATATTGTCGTAAAGTACAGGAGAAGTGCGTATTCTGGATCCCAGGCAAGTATATCAACGGGGACAAGCCAGGGCCAGATTATGGGGGGGTCTGGGCCCTGGGGCCAGGAGTTTGCAAAGCCCCCCCTCGGTACTGGCAACACTACCAGTATCGTGCATAGTGCTCTGATCGTTCTGCTGCAAGTATGTGCGGTTGTGCACGTAAATTAAGTCACACAGCTAGCATATCCTGCGCCTTAGGGTTTGCTGAAATGACTTTCATTCAAAACCCTTGGTAAATCAGAGGCCCTTTGTAAGAACATTTGTTATCAGAGGGCTTTCTTAACAGTATGCTCTTCCATTAGGGCTCTCCCTAGGGCTCCCACATAGCCAGAAGTCACGACTCTTAGCAGGGGCTTTCTTAATCATAGGGCCCTCTGAAAGCACCCCCCCCCCTACTTCCTTGAACCCCTAGTTGGTAAACGTTAGGGCTCCCTTAGGAGTATTCACGAGATTGCGTTCCCCCGTGGCCCAGGGGCCCTCTGATTGCCATCCCCCATAGCCCAGGGGCCCTCTGATTGCCGTCCCTGCCCCCTTCCCCCACCCAATTCATATCACCCTTCTCTCTCGGTTCTCTTCAGATATGCCCTATAACAGTGTGAGTAGTCAGAAGATCCTAGAGAATAGAGGCCCTCAGACATCGCGACTGGCACCAGCTTCGCTTTGGGCTCCCCCCTGATCCCTTGGCCGCCAGCCCCAATGGCCTGGTCCGTAATACGGCCCTGGGACAAGCATGCACAAGCCAAAAAGTTACACAGTACATCTAGCTCGTGTTGTGATACGATGGGCCTGAGATGCCATGTGAGGACACAGGCTGGAGCGTGGACGTCGCCTGAGGTCACAGGCTGTTGTGATGTAATGTGACAGGAGGGGGAGGGGCTCTCAGGGGCCATAAAACCAGCCAAACACACTGTTTATGTGTGCTAACTGTGTGACAAAAATGTGCCATGACGGAGCATTTGAAGACGTGATAAGGTGTGTGCTCAGAGCTGCAAATCAGGATCACCTTTGGATTCTGATATCTTGATTCTGGCAAAGGTTAAAGAATGTTCTAGCAGTAAATGGAAAAAAATACAGCACATTCATCCATGAAAGAGGCAAGTTTTTTGGGTTTTTTTAAAATATAAAATTAAGAGACAATATATTGTTACCACTTTTTCACCAATTTGAATAGGAGTATTTCATTTATTGGGGGGTCTCCAGACTCTGTACTGATGTCATTCTCCCAGACGGGGGTTTTCCTTATTCATTGCATTGTACTGTGCTATAAAATATCTAAAAATTCACAAATGTTGAACCTGATCATTTCTATTTGTGTCTAGACCATAGACCTCACTGTATTAAAAGACAAATCTACATTAAAACAGTATTCTACCGTATTTTAGCTGACCCCCATCTGACCTCCATCTGTACTAATATGACTGGCCTATAAAATGCTGTGATGTCATCTGAAACAGTAATAACAACTACACTCAACAAAAATATAAACGCAACACTTTGTTTTTGCTCCCATTTTTCCTGAGATGGATCCAAAGATCCAAAATTCACTCCAGATACACAACACTAGCATTTCTCTCAAACATTGTTCACAAATCTGTCCAAATGTGTGACAGCGAGCACCTCTGCCCCGCCGAGACAATCCACCCCACCTCACAGGTGCGCCACATCAAGATGCCGATCCGACATCATGACCAGTGCACAGGTGTGCCCCAGACTGCCCACAATAAAAGGCCACCCCGAAATGTACATTGTGCAAATGTAGCCTGTGGAATGTTGGTCCACTCCTCTTCAAAGGCTGTTATGGACGAAGAACACAGGTGCATTTTATTGATGGCATTTTGAATGCACAGAGATACCGTGATGAGATCCTGAGGCCCATTGTTGTGCCATACATCCATGAACATCACCTCATGTTTCAGCAAGATAATGCACGGCCCCATGTTGCAAGGATCTGTACACAATTCTTGGAAGCTGAAAATGTTCCAGTTCTTGCATGGCCAGCATACTCACCGGACATGTCACCCATTGAGCATGTTTGGGATGTGCTTGAGCTGCGTATACGACAGCGTGTACCAGCTCCCACTAATATCCAGCAACTTCGCACAGCCATTGAAGAGGAGTGGACCAACATTCCACAGGCTACAACTGACAATCTGATAAACTCTATGCGAAGAAGATGTGTTGCACTGCACACCTAAGGCACACCTGTGCACTGGTCATGATGTCGGATCGGCATCTTGATGTGGCGCACCTGTGAGGTGGGGTGGATTGTCTCGGCGGGGCAGAGGTGCTCGCTGTCACACATTTGGACAGATTTGTGAACAATGTTTGAGAGAAATGGTAGTGTTGTGTATCTGGAGTGAATTTTGGATCTTTGGGTCCATCTCATGAAAAATGGGAGCAAAAACAAAAGTGTTGCGTTTATATTTTTGTTGAGTATATAAATGGAGGGCTTTTAAATAATGAGTAGCATGGGGTTTATGGAGGTGATATTCTGTTTATGTATTATTTGCATAGGACCATATGAATAGGATGAGCAGGAGCCAATTTGAATAATGTGTATGCACATGAATTAATGAATAATAAATAAACTTCCAAAAATAGTTTCAGCAAAAGGGTTTAATTTATTTTCTAATTTTGTAGCCGTGGCCATATCAGCTGCTCAGAGCCTGATCTCATCAGCTCTCAGAAGATAAGACCAGGTCTGGTTAGGACTTGGATAGGAGACTGCAGGGAACCCCAGTGTGGACACCCACATTGCCTAGTGTGAATGTGGTGTGTGAGTGATGGTGGAGGTCGGAGGGGGCAAAGACGCAGATTGGGAGCATCATTTCTGTCAGTCTCCCCCAGGGCAGCTGTGGCTATAATAGTATTTTACCACCACAGAATGTGACGTGAATGAATAATGCTCTGTAAAGCTCTTTGGGTGTTTTAAAAGGCACCATATAAATCCAGTGCATTATTATCATCTGTTTTTATCACAAGTGACTTGTATATTTTTCTAGGTGTTTTCTGTTGATCACATAAACTGTCCTCTGTAACCCTTTCATACAGTCTTATTCTGATCATAAAGGTAATTAGATCATCCCTGATAGGACATGATGTTTCTGTCTGATCAGAGCAATAATTAACCAGAGCAAAGATTAGATTAGGTTTCTCAGTCCATCTGCAGCATGAGCTCATCATGTGCACTCAGCCTGGGACAATACCACTGCCCAGTGTGCAAATAAATACTATTCAAACAAATACACAATAATAATAAACAATGCCTTTTGTGTTTTATGTATGGCATTGTTTTTCCAATTTTTCAATACTCTCCCTGTCACTGTTTTTATTATTATTATTACTATTATTATTATTATTCGATTTATTACTTATTTTATTATTATTATTACCTATCTTTATGCCATTCTTGCCTGCATGCACTTGTCTTCTTGTTCAAACTGTCCCTACCTGGAGCTACTGTGACAAGTAAATTTCTCCTGTGTGAAAGTCTTATCTTATCTTATCTTATCTTATCTTATCTTATCTTATAAAATGGGTAGGCCTATAGAATCCCTCAGTCGTCCAGGTAGAATCCATGGCAAAAGGAGAAATTCAATTTGTCAACTGGACTAAAGTTTATTTGGTCAAATACGCTTCGCAGCTCATCCAAGCTGCTTCTTCAGTTCTGGTCAGACGGTAGTGGACTCTGCCTATATCTGCCTGAATGGAGCTAACTACAGTGAAATTACTCTGAGACTACCACACCTATTTGCCTAATGACATGATTATATAACTATGTTTACATCCACTTAATATCCCGAATATAAGGCTTATTTGATCATTTTAATCAAATTTGGGACACAGTGTTTTGATATCCCGGTTTACATGGATAAACACTAGTATACCAATGTGTTGTTACATTAAAGCATTCTCTGTACATGTGTGTAACCTGTTTACCAACAACGTTCAAACACATGCACAAATACAAAGCCAGGATACTTAAGTGCATGTAAATAATATTTATATATTATAGATATTATGTATGTTGCACCTCAGAAATGTGCATCTACCCCCCTTTTGCTATCTTTTCTCGCACTATGTTATAAATGTATGTAAATAATCTACATACATGTCTACACTGGAGAATGGGCTGCTTTTAATCTCATTGTGCATGTGTACAGTAATAATAGAAGGCATTCTAACCTATTCTATGACTATTCTGGCTCATATTTAATGATAAAGTTCTCTATGCTCACGTATATTGACGTCATGTTAACCCATGACTTCTGAAGATTTACCATCATCACATCTGTCTGTATTGTCCAGCCACTACAGGCATCTCTCCCATTACTCATTTGTGACCCACCGCGGCCAAATAGGACACATATGATCCCGGAGGCGTTTTGAGTTATTCACGGATTCTGAAATTATAGACTCTAAGCTTTCCAATGATGTCTTACACATGAAAATCTGACCATATTTGAAGAAGTTGTCGCTATTTTGAAAACATGCACAGCAGATTTTCGAAAGCTCTGAAAAAAGCTCGTAAAGTTTCCTCTCTTCAGCCCTCCTTGCCTAATTTGCATGACATTAAGCTAAGCCCTCCCCCATCATGACCATCACTGTGTAATAAAAATGTGTAGTAAAATACCAAGGTACAGGTATTTAAGGAGGATTTCACAGGAGGTAATACTGCTCAAATGAATTTCGTAATGCACATAATATAGCATTATATATATATATATATATATATATATATATATATATATATATATATATATATATATATATATATATATATATATATATATATATATATATATATATATATATATATCATGCCATGGGACCTTTAAAGGGCCCATATTAGGCTATTTTCTAATCTGTGTTCTAATGTTGTTTCCTCATCACAAACAGACCTGGAGTTGTGTTTTGTTTCATTCACACATGTTTAACACACAAACCTGCATATTTAGACTGAGCTCTTTTCTCAAACAGAAAACAGTCATGTGGTAATACAGGAAGTGCTCCACTGTGTTTTTAACCTTCACTAGAATCATTTGGAATCTTTTCAGCCCTGAAGAACTACCTACATGACATCACAAGGTGGAACAGAGCATTTTGAGCTTTGGAGATGTAGGCAATTAATTATAAAGGGTTACTCAAACATGTGTGAATGAAATAAAACACAACTTCAGGTATGATTTGGATTAGTTAACAACATTATTACATGCCTTAACACTCAAAAGATATGTAATATGGGACCTTTAACTACTGCTAATCTACACTTGTACAATATATGCTCTGCTATATGTTAAAAAGAGTGATACAAGGAGAAATTCAATTTGTCAAGTGGACAAAGTTTGTTTGGTCGAAAACGTTTCGCCGCTCATCTGAGAGGCTTCGTCAGCTCTGGTTCTAGTGCTGGTTAGACCCTGTTTATATCTAGCTGCGGGGAGGCGCTCACTACACTGAAATAGCTCTGAAACTATCTCCACTAATCTGTCTCTTTGTTTTTCAAATTTCCCTGGCGTCTAGTTTAGCCTCCCTATTCAAGCCTAACGACCCTCTCCACCCCTCTGCCCTGGATTGTCTGCCCTAATGTTTCTTTGTCTGTTTTTGACTTGGTTTGAGAATCGAATTATAAATGGGAGACAAGTTAGACATAACTTGTCTCCCATTTATAATTGAATAGGGAGGCTAAACTAGACGCCAGGGAAATTTGAAAAACAAAGAGACAGATTAGTGGAGATAGTTTCAGAGCTATTTCAGTGTAGTGAGCTCCTCCCTGCAGTTAGATATAAACAGGGTCTAACCAGCACTAGAACCAGAGCTGACGAAGCCTCTCGGATGAGCGGCGAAACGTTTTCGACCAAACAAACTTTGTCCAGTTGACAAATTGAATTTCTCCTTTTATCATGGATTCTACCTGGACGACTGAGGGACTCTTCACGCATGTTAAAAAGAGTCATATAAAAGGTCATAGACTGTATTGACTCAGTTGGTTTCCTTCACACTTGTGTTCTCAGGCCACAGTTTGGAGAGGAGCAGGTGAAGTGACAGCTCCTCTGGGGGCAGTGGTGTTTGGTGAAGTGTTTTATGTGAACATGACAGCTGAAGTCTGGAGCAAGAAATCCCAAGACACTGAGAGTTCTTTAAAGATTGGTCTCAGGTGTGAAACGCTTGACCTTGGACAGACCTTTGCAGTCTGTAAAAGTGTTTGGAATTGGATAAAAAGCGCCGCTCACACATATTTGTACTGCAGGGCTGGCAGTAACTTCAAAGAGGTTCATTTTGGTCTTCTTATATAATTAACAAATAAAGCTTCTGTTTTACAGACCAGAGTAAAAAACAAAATCTTTGTAAATCAGCTGGCACATCACTGCAACATCACATGGTCAAGGGGTGAACAACTACATGACATTTATTTGGAAGTAACCTGACACCTCGTCTGACCAGATAAACTGGATCAGCATAATATCAGACACTGAATACTACGACTGACCTAAAGACATGAAGGGGCCAAATAAAATCACAGACACATTACATTACCCTAAACGGACTCTTGTGAGGTTTAAACCGTATTATAATGTTCTTAAAACAGACCTGGAGCTGTGTTTTGTTTCATTCACACATGTGAGTATTCCTGCATTATTAGTCTGTCTACATCTCCAAAGGTCAAAATGCAAAATACTGTTAACTTACCACTTTCCCCCTGGGGGTTGTGGGTTCAAATCCCCCCCGGGCAATGAGCTAACCAGTGTGGGTCCTTGGGCAAGACCCTTCACGGTACTGCCCCCCGGGCGCCGAAAAAGATGGCTGCTCACTGCTCCTGAAAAGGATGGGTCAAATGCAGAAGTCAAATTTCTCCCTGTGTGTCACTGTGTGTCATTGTGTGTGAGACAAATAAATCATTGTGTGTGAGACAAATAAAGGCCTAAGCCTGCACATTCAGCTCCTTTTTACTTTTAGTTTGATGGAGATGGTTCTAGAACTAACATTATCCAAATGATTCTAGTAAAGGTGTATGGAGTTTAAAAACACAGTGGAGCACTTCCTGTATTACCACATGACATCACAAGGTGGAACAGTGTGTTTTCTTTAAGAGAAGAATTCAACCTAAATATGTTTTTGTGTTAAACATGTGTGAATGAAACACAACACAACTCCAGGTATGTTTGTGTTGAGGAAACAACATTATCACATTGTAATTGATCATAATAATATTATAATAATATTTCACATGAGGAGACAAACAGAAAAAGTGTAGAAGTAAAAACTTTGTGAGTTGAAAGTTGACAGTTCACACTGTGATTGCACACTATCCTGGGGCAAGACACTTCACTCAGTTTTCCTAAGCGACTAGTCTAATCGGAAGTGACGGGGCATCCTGTAATCATCCCTCTGTCATCGACAGAGAATGGCTTTGAGAATGTTGTTTTGTTTTTATGCAGATACGAGCGCTCGAGGCCCTTAGCTTACCGTAAAACAATTAGCAAAAGGTATTTACATGAACAAGTCCTGGCCTATGTTAACATGACTATGTACACAGCTATCTCCAAGTCCTTTCCTGTGCTAATCACAGCTGTACGAACCAAGGATCTGGAGTAAATTGCAAGAGCAAATACCCATCAGATGACAGCCTGTTTAATATAATTTCGTATTGCAAAAAGTACGGTTATGTATGTTTTATGGTTAGTTTTATTTCATTAGTTTTTATTGGTTTGTTATTTTGTCAAAACATTACATTTTAAACACATTTTAAGCACATTTGGGTTGAATACATTTCTCAGCTGATCCAACCTCTTCTTCAGTTGTGGTCAGACGCTGGTGGACACTGCCTATATCTGCCTGAAGGGAGGAGCTAACTACACTGAAACTACTCTAAAACTAACACACACTTGTGTACAGATTCTGTAAGCTAGGCCTATTGAGCTGCACTGAGTGTGGGGTCACATTAGCAGAATCATTCAGGCCCCTGATGGGTGCTTCACACCTATGGACCTGACTTGGCCATCCATATTGTTTTCTTTGTTTTCTTTGTTTTAGGTCTGAAGATGGAGGTGTAAATGGGAGACAGACGATGTCTGAGATCTCAATTTCTGTTCAAGGATGGATTGTATTTCTTAACAAAAATCTCTTCTGAGATCAAAGGAGAAGTTCAATTTGTCAACTGGACAAAGTTTGTTTGGTTGAAAATCTCTTCTCTTTAACTCCTCTCTCAAACCAATACTTTTCTCTGATCTTTGTCCAGTTGACAGATTTGAATTTCTTCTTTGCCATGGATTCTACCTGGATGACTGAGCGATTTACACACATCCAGGAGCATTAACATTTTAGAGAAGACCAAAATCTGAACCTCTAACCTACAAAAATCCCATGTTTGTAGACGTGTGTAACATCTACACTATTAGAATGTGTGGTCAAATTGTGCAATACTTTGAAGTGAGCAGTAATGTTTAAAAAAGGTGCTACAATCACAACTGAATCTGTCCTGCTAGAGCCTTAGGCCCTGTCTACATGGCAACATTGTGGAGTGAATCCGATAAAGTTTTTTATCGTTTTGGTCTCGCGTCCACATGGCACCAGTGTTCTGGGTACCCCAAAACTATATTTTTTGGGAACGGGTTCCAGAGTGGAAAACTCTGGCAACGTTACCGTTGCGGAGTCATCTGGACGAGTAGAACGGATTTGTTTACGCCTACGTCACAACCACATGGCCAGAACAAATAGCAGCCTCACGCACAACATTCATTCGTAACAAGACAGCGACCATGGCGGACACCAGAGTAGCAGTAGTAGCAGTGCTGCAGTCACTGCTAAGTTTACTTGTGTTATTGAAAGAACACTTGCTCTGGCATGTCTCCTAGTCCACATTCTCTTGGTATTTACTGGTCTTGTAGTTAAGTGTCACTCGCAGGAGTAACTCCACTTCATCGTCGGACAAGAGATTCAGTTTTTCCTCGCGTAGTCGCTGCAATCTTCGCTGTTGTTTGTGTCCGGCGTGCGTTTCGCACAAGTAGAAAAAGGGGTGCATGCGCATGCGCCTTACTTCTTCTATTGTTCTGGAGTATCCGGTGGGACGGGCTTACAGCGCACATAGAGGCGTGGCATGTGTATTGCGTCGTTTTCAGCAAGCGTTCCATTGCCATGTGTACATGATATTTTACTGATCCGTTCCCAGTGTGGACGTGATATTTTTTTTACTCTGTAAGAAAAAATCCTGCGTTGCGTTGCCGTGTGGATTTAGCCTTAGGCACACAACAACGCTCCTGGATTTTTTTTTATGTGGGTTGAAAAAAATTTGCATCCAGAACCACTGGATGCACTGGATCTACCTGGACGACTGAGGGACTTTTCACGCAACCACTGGAAAGGCAATACTACAAAGAGCGCATGCGCATATGCGGCAAAATATGCAGGGTTCTCTTCTGGTCACGTGATGATGACAGCATCGTGATGTCATCATTTTCCAAAAGCCGCATTTTGCTCGTCCACATGACAATGCGACCCCAGCGATCTCAGCTTTCTCCACTCTGGAACCCGCTTTCAAAAACACAATTTTCGCCCAACCAAAACACAGATGAAAGGCCAAAACGAATAAAAACTTCTCCGTTTCCACCAAAAAACGTTGTGTGGACGCGCCCTGCAGATACATGCAAGTTTTTATTTTCAGTATATGGACAGACCATGTCTCATGTGAAGCTCAGAACCTCCAGAATTCCCTCCCTGAGCTGCAGAGGCTGCACTAGCACTGACTTATGATTGGCTGTAGGTGAACTGGACAATGTGCAGTATGTATTTTTGTATGCATAATTTAGTTTTCATTGTTTGACCATAGAGGGACAGAGGAGCTCATTCTCCAACAGGCCCTACAGCTCCACTCAAACAGTGAGAGATACAGGACGACATTCACACTATAATACTCCCTACAACTGTACAACAACTCACCTTATGTAACAGATATGCGGACGATACGACTGTGGTGGGTCTCATCTCTAATAACGATGAGACAAACTACAGGAGTGAGGTGAGCCTTCTGACCCAGTGGTGCAGCAATAACAATCTCCTTCTTAATGTTGAAAAGACCAAGGAGATTGTTATTGACTTCCGGAGAGGCCCCACCCAGCACCCCCCACTGTCCATCAATGGTGCTGCTGTAGAGAGGGTGAGCAGCACCAAATTCCTGGGGGTGCACATCAGTGAGGACCTCTCCTGGACAGTGAATACTGTATCACTGGCAAAGAGGGCTCAGAAGCGCCTCTATTTCCTCCGCAAACTGAGGAGAGCTGGAGCCCCTCCACCCATTATGACCACCTTCTACCGAGGCACCATTGAGAGCGTCCTGACCAGCTGCATCACTGTGTGGTACGGGAGCTGCACTGAACAGAACAGGAAAGCTCTGCAGCGCATAGTGAATGCAGCTGGGAGGATCGCTGGTGTCTCTCTCCCCTCCCTCCTAGACATTTTTAACACCCGGCTCACCCGCAGAGCGTCCAGCATTGTGGGTGACCCGAGCCACCCCGCACATAGCCTGTTCAGCCTCCTGCCCTCGGGGAGAAGGTACCGGAGTCTCCGGGCCCACTCCACCAGGCTTTCAAACAGCTTCATCCACCAGGCTGTCAGGAGGCTGAACTCACACCCGAACTCCCACCTTACCCATCTCCCACCCCCCCACCCCCCATATTGGCATAACCTGTATTCCATAAAAGACATATCACTCTAGACACTTTAAAAAACTGCTGCTAAGGACTACTGTTGCACTGTTGCACATTTACATTTACTACTGGATTTTACTCCTGTTGCACTGTTGTTTACTACTGTTATTGCACATTTACATTTACTACTGGAATTTTTAGTACTGTTGTTTACTCCTGTTATTGAATTTTACCCCCGTTGCACTGCTGTTTACTACTGTTATGGCACATTGACTACTGGAATTTTAGTACTGTTGTTTACTCCTGTTACTGCACTAGAATTACTACTGTTGCACATTTATTTTTATTTTATCTTAATGCACATTCTACTGCACATGACCAAGTCACTGCTGTATCTTCCATTGCACATTTTGATGCACACTGCACACTTTGGAAATCTGTATATAGTATAGTTTATTTATTATGTTGCACTGTTTTAAGATTTTAGATCGTAGACTTTAGTTTTAACTTTAGATCTCTGTCTTAGATAGTTTTTTGTTGTGTTTTGTCTTCATATTGTATTTTGTACACTGTCTTTTGCACTACCTGGCCAGAGAGAAACAAAATTTCGATTCACTGTATGTTGAACACATATGGCAGAATTGACAATAAAGCTGACTTTGAACTTGAGATAACTGTATGTCCTGTCAATCATCATATAATGTTTGCATGGTTTTCCTCTTGTATATAACTTGTATATAACTGATATATGTTTATGATTATATTTCTGTTTTTTATTTTTACTTGTACATATACCTTTTTGACATCAGTCTCTTGCTATTTCTGCTACTTATTTAGAATTTATTATACATTTCTCTTTGTTATTATAATATGCTGTGAGCTACTGTGTCTAAATAATATCCCTTGTGGATCAATAAAGTTTTTGTGACACCAGCCATTCTTTCATGTTGTATCATGCCTGTCCTAATAAAATCATATATAATATATCCCAAAATATCTCTGATGTATTGTTAGCAGTATACTGTGCAGCCCTACTTGAATATGGAACAATGAGACACTACAAATATAAAATGTTGTGACGCTGAAGTTGATAACCTGGACTGAAGTGTGTTGCACTGTTTTTATTACATTATGACATGTTGTTAAAAGATGTCATTGTGCGTTTATTTCCTGGAGCTGAGTGGATGTGGGGCAGAATACAACAGCAGGTGTGTCCATGTAGGGATAATTATGACCAGGGTGCCAGGACCAGGGACTGTCTACTGTCTCGCTGCACAAGTCGTACCCAAACTAGGTTAAGAATACTTATACCATGGAATACACAAACACGTCATTAGTGACTGTGTTGTGACAGCGCTCTGAAGGGGAAGTGACTTAGTGTGAAGAGCAAAGGGATGGGGGACTCAGAGCATCAGTAACACAACTGAAACATGTAACTTATAGAAGTTATAGAACATGTAAATATGTTGTTTTCAGTGAATATAGCAACAATAAAAGGAACATGAAGATCTAAATGTGTTATGCGTTCACAGTTAATACCCCACAGAAGTGAAATACACCCACTTTAACATTTAAGACAAGGCTGAAATCTGAATTGATAAACTAATACATTCCATGCATTTCAGAACATGTTTTGTAAAAGGTCTAAACAAGTTTTTTTTTGCTTGTTTTTTTTATTTTTATTTTTTTAGAAAGATAAGATACAGTGGTACCTCTCCTTACGAATGACCCAACAAACGAAAATTCCAAGTTACGAAACGCCTTCACGGTAAATTTTGGTCTCTAGATACTAAAGAAAATTCAAGTTAAGAAACGCAAAATCTCAAAAATTCAAATAATGCGCGCTCAGCCACACACATTATACGCTTTTCTCAGACTGAATTTAAACTTTTCTCACATTTGTCTCTGTTTAAACACTCAAACTTTCATAGATTTTCAACAAAATTATTAATAGTGAAGTGTGGGGGGAAGGGGGAGGGGGGAGAAGTGTGTGCGGGGACACGTGTGATAGCGCAGCATGACCCGGCGCGGGGCTGAGAGGACGAGACCCGTGCTCAAACCGTGGCTCCTCTAAACCCGGATTAAACCAGGTCTGAACCAGGTCTAAACCAGGTCTAAACCAGGATTAAACCACCTGCGTTCGTTCATGCACTCGGACTGCGTGCGGTCCCCTCCTCGCCTCAGCTGTGACTCGTGAGAAACCAGGAAATAGACCCGCACGCAGCGCTTTAATCCACCTGGTCTAGTCCTGGTTTAGTCCACGTTTAGTCCTGGTCCAGTCCAGGTATAGACCTTGTTTAGTCCTGGTCTAGTCTCTTAGCCAATCAGGACGCAGATCACAGTTTTACACTATAAAAAAAAGTTACACTATAAAAAAAAAACTTGGAACGGGGCCTTGGAACGAATCAGGCTTTTTCCATTGAAATAGCTACTCAACTTACGAATTTTTCACATTACGAAACCACTTCTGGAACGAATTAATTTGGTAAGGTGAGGTACCACTGTATTTACCACTGTAGTTGCACAGTTCATGAGAGTGAATATGATAAGAGGCACCACAGACGTGCAGATGTTATGACAACCATATCTACTGATGTGGTGTTGAGTATTATTGTGTTTTATGGTGTTTTATAGTGTGATATTGTGCAGTCTGATGTCTGACTGCAGACATCTTTATTTGGAGACAATAAAGGCCTGTCTTAGGTTATGCTCTTTTATCTTATCCTGGAGTCAAGTGGATTTAGGACAGAATACAGAAGCAGGTGTGTCCATGTGAGTTTTATTAGGACCAGTCTGTTATAAAATAAAATAAAATAAAATAGCGGCAGTATCTCAGTTGGTAGAGCATATGTCTCGTGATCCAGGGGTTGGCGGTTCGAATCCCGCTCTTGACAGGTTGACCGCATATGATCCCAGCTCCCACAGATGAGCGCTGCCGTTGTGTCCTTGGGCAAGACACTTAACCCCACCTTGTCCCCCAGTGTCTGTGGACACTGGTAGCCCCCATGGCAGAAGATACATCAAGGCCTGTTGTGACGTGAGCCGTCCTCCTGTGGACCCACCACCCGCGGAAGGATTCATGGGGGCTGGTGCATTGTGTTCTGGGCAGCAGAACACTGCTTGGACTGCTGCCCCCGCGACCCAGAAAATGGAAAAGCGGAAGAAACTGAATGAATGATGAATGAATAAAATATATCACTGTAAACTTAATATTGTGACACATTACTCCCAACACTGTGTATTGTTCTTATTTTGCTGTTTTATTGCAAAAACTCCAGATGTGTGATCTGTCAGTAAAGTGTTATCTCATCTGATCTAATCAAAATAGAGTCTATAAACACAGAGACTATAACCCAAGATGCTTTATACTGTCAGTGTGGCTCTGGTTTGGTACAGGCAATGTTCATGATCATCAGGGCAATTCTGTTCAAGGATCATGAACATGAAGAAATGTGTGTGTTCAAATATGATTGTATTTATTTTTTTGTCAAATGTGTGAGCTCATCAGACAGGGCTGTGTTCAGGCCTGACTGTGTGAGGGGCCGTAGTGAGGAGGACTGAACATGGCAGGTCTTCTCAGAGGGACAGAGGGGGAGCAGGGCCCAACATGACTAGGCTGAGGACGGGGATTCTGTTAAAGGCCCTCTACTTGATTTTACCGTCTTATAAATGTGAAAAGCAGAACTAGTTCATTTTGTTTGCAGTTGTAGCATATGGGTTAAGGGGACAGGGGGATATCGGTGGGATTGGTTTAGGCTAGGACCAGAAGAATAGGACACGGCTCTCTGGGAGGTGAGAGACCAGTAAAAAGAATGCAGCAGAAAATGGGTTTGTAAGTTTAAGTGGCTGGTGCTGTTGATCAAGCTTGAATTTAGGTCAATGGTGTTGAATTAAAGGTCCCATGACATGGTACTTCTTGATGCTTTTATATGGCTCCTTAATGGTTCCCTAATACTGTAAATGAATCCTTCTTCAAAATCAACACTCAGTGCATGAGAAACAGAGATAAGATGAGAAAGAGTCATAAATGTCACTCTGGAACACTCCATTATGGGCGTTGTTGCTTGAATGCAAATGAGGAGGACAGAGATGGCCTATAGTAGAGGGTGGGGGCGTGGCCAAACTCTCCGCTCTCAGCTCTCAGCTCTCAGCTGATCCATTTCCGCTTTTTTGCGCGGAGAAGAGATGAGAAGTGTTCCATTGAAAAATAAACACATTTCCACAGAAAATCAAATTAAACCACTGCTGTTCAAAGGTCCAGAGGCTCAGATAAAGGACTTCCGAGCCTAGAAACACTCGGACGTGCCTCCAGGCAAATAAAAAAACGCATTTCGCATTGCCTAGCGCATTCGCAGTCCAAACTCTCTGGGCGTGATTTACAGAGACGCTGAGTAGAGACACAGACGGGGGTGGAACTGCGTCAATAAGGTGCCTTGTTGAGAATCGCCCGTTTGAGCTGTGTTTTTTTCTAACGCAGAAAAGGACCGCAAATGCTCAGTTTAGACATTTCGCAACTTTTAGTCATGGGGGGGGGGCTAAACAGGGTAGGGGAGCTCACATTAACGTTCAAAAACCTCAGAAAGTGTTGTGCTGTGTGTAAAGTTACATGACATGCACTTCTTTAGATATGTTAAATGTATTGTCCGACCGATACAGATATACATTTTCAATATGAAGGTTTATAAAAAAAATTATAACAAAAGTATTCAAAGTAATGTGAATATATGTACTTGCATACTTAAAGATTCAGGTCGCGGGGAAACGACCTCTTGGACAAAGTGGAATAGGACCTTCGCTCTTTCTGTGTACATATCAACAGATCATAATAGCACATGAGCTGATAGTGTTACCAAACAAAACACTGTCAGTGCCCCCGTCAAAGCTACACATGCTAAACTTTATTAGCGCTGCTGGCACCACTAAACAAATATTATGGAACCATTGTGGCGTTGGCACTGCCCATTCTGCTGTCTCCCAATCAAGACAACTGTTTTTGTTTTTTACAGCCATGGCCTACATAGCTTCATTTGTTTGGCTAACGATAAGAATTAAAGTAGGGCAGACATGTTAGCATGGCGGTGTTTGCATGAAGGGCCAAGCGCAAAGCCAATTTCACTCCAGACAAGTGTCAAAATATTTGAACTAGTATTTAAACCAGCGCAGTGTTGGCTCATTCAGTGGATTTATATTTAGAACATGTCACGCGTAGTTGCTTTGTATTTTCAGATTGTTTTGAATCGCTTAATTATTTTGAATCAGCAGTTATCTGAGGGTTTTGTTTTAAATCAGATGCCTTTCCTGCCACACTTAGCATGATAGCAGAGACGGAAATGTGGTTTAAGAAGAAGAAGAAGAAGAAGAAGAAGAAGAAGAAGAAGTGACTTTATTGATCTCACACAGGAGAAATTCTTCTCTGCATTTAACCCATCCTGTTATTAGGAGCAGTGGGCAGCACATTACTGCACCCGGGGACCATCTCCATGATCTTCTTACTTCGGTTTGGTCAGGACCTAAGCTGGAGGATTTTACCTGGAGCATGTTTTGGGTTGAATAAATGAGTCCATTTATTGCACACCACCAAAAGCGCACTCCAGCTGCTTTATCACTTCATATTCTACACAGTCTAAGACACCCACTATCATCTGTGTTTTAGTTGGTTTACATTATACTTTAACTTGTGCCATTATGGCTATTGCAATATAAAATATTCAGAGTGATGTGTGGCATGTTAAACTATTTGTAAGTAACACAACAAATCAGCAGATAAGACACTGTATTTACTGTAAACAAGTTAACCAGTTTGTTTTCTTTGGTTTTAAAATTTGATACAAATGTGCAAAATATGCAGTCAAAACCTAGCATACACACTTCTTACAAACAGTACTTTAAATCAGTTGTTAAATAAACAAATACATCTTAAGTAAATCTTACATCTTAAAATAAATTTTAAATAAATTCACAAAATGCATGAAAATGATACAAAAAACATTGTTTTTGTTTCTTTGGTTTCTGCAATATCATATCAATATCATATATATATACTGTATATACTATATAATATACAGTGGTACCTCACCTTACGAAAGGCCCTACATACGAAAAATCCAAGTTACGAAACGCCTTCACGTTAAATTTTGGTCTCTAGATACGAAAAAAAATTCAAGTTACGAAACACGAAATCTCAAAAATTCAATTAATGCGCGCTCAGATGCACGCCCCAAAACGTAAATACACTTTATCAACACACACACGGAGTTAGGTTCCAGAGGTGGCCCGCGGTGGGAGAGGTCCACGAGGTAGAACAACTTTGTATTTTGCAATTGTTCTACATGTTTTAGGGCTGTAAATGCCTCACCACGCACATTCTACGCTTTTCTCAGACTGGAGTTGGGCTTTTCTCGCATTTCTCTCTCGTTTGAACACTCGAACTTTCATAGATTTTCAATGGAATGTGTTGATAGTGAAGCGTGGGGGGAGACACGGCTCAATACAGTGCCGAACGCGCGAGGGGAGCGGAGACACAGCACATCATCAGTAGGGTAAAACTAACCTGTCTCACGACGGTCTAAACCCAGCTCACGTTCCCTTAGTGAGTGAACAATCCAAAGCTTGGTGAATTCTGCTTCACAATGACAGGAAGAGCCGACATCGAAGGATCAAAAAGCGACGTCGACACGGCGCAAGGCCGCGAGTACACCAGGACTGCGGGCGCGGGATGGAGCCGCGGTGCCCGGGCCGTGCCTCCCCCTCGGGGCCGCGGGCCCGCGGGCCAAGCACAGGGTGATTTAATCCTGGTCTGGTCCCGGTTTGGTCCGGGTCTGGACCTGATCCGGTCCTGGTTTAGACCTGGTCTAGACCTGGTTTAGTTCTGGTCTAGACCTGGAAGTCACATAGAACCAGAGCCCGTCCCGAGCGAGACCCCGCGGTCTTGCCCGCCGATAGAGCACCTTTCTCGGCCTCTTAGCTCACAGTGTCGGCCCCCCGGCTCTGGAGGTCAGATAGAACCAGAGCCCGCCCCGCTCTTATTCCTGCTGAAAGAGCGTCTTTCTCGGCCTCTTAGCTCTAGCGCGGAGACACGAGCAACGCGCTCCTCCAACGGCACTGCCATGTCCCGGGATAATCCTGGTTTAGTCCAGGTCCAGTCCAGGTTTAGACCTGGTTTAGTTCTGGTCTAGACCTGGTTTATTCCAATCAGGACGCAGAACACAAATGTTACACTATAAAAAAAAGTTACACTATAAAAAAAAACCTTGGAACGGATCAGGCCTTTTCCATTGAAATAGCTACTCAACTTACGAAAAATTCACATCACTTCTGGAACGAATTAATTTCGTAAGGTGAGATACCACTGTACTATATATATATATATATATATATATATATATATATATATATATATATATATATATATATATATGTGTGTGTGTGTGTGTGTGTGGTCGTAAATATTGTTGAGTTTTTCTTGTGCTGGTGGAATAAACGCACTTCTGCACTAGAAATCCATTCAGCTCGACTCTGTTCCTCTTCGACTGCCAAAGTTGCTATCCTGGCTCTTACATCCCCGGGGTCTGAGGAGGCTCATGTTTCTGCTGCTGCGGTGACTGGTTGAGATACAAAAGTGGCTTGCGGTGATTAGCGGACAGGAGACGATGCAGTGAATGTCAAGGAGAAACACTGCAGGTGAATAGGAAAATCTTAACTTTAGAGATAGCAATTTGAAACTTCTCCTGTCGTTTGCTGACATAAATGTAAGAAAAAATAATCATGTAATGTTTTCATATAAATGGTGTAAAAAACGCCATTCAAAACATTTAAACAGAAATGCTAAAAGACAGATATACATTTCATGCTTCTTTTAGTTGAAAGATGAAATATTAAAAATATACGTGGAAAGAAGTGCCACTGTGACTATCCCATACAGCTGTTAAGTGTGTCATGATGCAACATCCGAGAGAGAAGTGACGAATTGAGCGGAGCAGTCATGGTTCAATAAAATCAGGTACAGTCAGCCCAATAAATGAATAAGTCATCTTCCTACATATTGAGTGCAGTGTAAAGTGAGTCACTCTTAAAGACGTAAACAGGACCAGCTCGTATTGATCACAGGCTCCTGAAAATACATTACTTAAATACATCTTGTATTTTTCAAACAATCTTCACACCTTTTGTCAGTGTTTTCTAATGTCTGCATTGTGTCTCCATGGTAACTGCGGAACATTCTGTCAATAGATAACATGCAGAAAAAATCCCCAGTGTGATATTACTGCAAAGTGTCAATAGTGCATCAAAGGCATGGAATTATAAACCATTATTGATCTAAAATCAATGCAAATGCAGAGGACACATTTCCCAAGGGGAAATGGGAAAGGACACCTTAACCTTAAAATGGGTGAATAATAGAAACAGGTCCAGTGACTTTGTGTTCAAAACAGGCCCCATCTCTTCATGGGGACATTTCCCTGTTACAAGCAGATGATTTTTAATGATTTGAGAATATAGGATTACTCAAACATGCTTGAGCAAACTAATGACTGAAAAAAGTAGGTTTTACATATGTCCCCTCTGCACTGCCCGTGACAGTCATGAAAAGGCTGTCTGTGTTGCAGCCTACAGAAGCAGATGAATGCTGCTCTGACTGACGGTTGCTTAGGGACATAATGTACTGAACTGACCTTCTGACTTTTAAGTATGGGGCTACATGAGAAACAGGAGGGTCAGGCCAACTCAATTCTGCATAATATGAATTGCATTTCTTTATAAAAAGCAGTAAATAGCATTGTTTTGAGGTGCTGGTAAGAGTAAATGTTATGACTAAGCAATGAAAAAGTGAGGCTGCCTTATAAACAGTGTTGGGCAAGTTACTCAAAAACTGTAATACACTACTTATTACTTGTTACTGTCATTTTAAAGTAATGCCTTACATTACAATATTACTCTAAATAAAAAGTAAGGCATTACACTACTTTTGCATTACTTTAGTTACTCTCGCCAAAATGACTGGAAATAAGGATTTGGCAATCTACAGTGCAAATCTGTCATGTGTCATGACTTTCACCTGCCGTCCACCTGCAGACTGAAAACCAACATGTTCAGTAATTGCTTCTTACCCGCTTACAATACCAAAAGATAAATCGTCCTTTCCCTTCTTGCCACACCTTACCATGCACTCCAGCACCTGTTCACTGCCATCCTCTTCAATTCTGTAGCAAATGGCATTTTCACATTTGGTATACACATCTGTGAATATAGCCCATATGTATAGCTATTAAGATAGTTCCAGCTGTATTGCCCTCTAGGAGCTAGCACTATCTGATTCTTCTGGTTCTGTCATCCTTTGTCAGTCTGCCAGTTCGAGACGAAGTAAAAGGAAATGGAATGGTCTGCGCGGACTTATCAGACAAAGCAGGTTAAAAATGCATTGTAATGTGTGTTACTGCCATTGTAACGAGTAATATATTACCGATTTTCTTCCCTGTAATGCGTTACATTACTGCGTTACACCAAAAAGTAATGCATTACAGTAATGAATTACTTTTGTAACGAGTTACTCCCAAGACTGGTTATAAAAATGTCATTTAAAAAAACACCTCTAAAATAAAAGTAATACAACTTTAGTCCATGCATGAGGTAAAATTATAAATGTTCAGTCAACCAAAGAGCCGTATGGGGCCCGGGAGCTGCACGATACCCAAGTCTGCTTTAGAGGGTCACAGAGGGATACCGCTCCCTCGGCCAAGTCTCCAGTCAGAACCAAATGTGACCGTCCAGTCAGGTTTATTTCAGTGATGCATGTGAAATAAAGGAGCTCATTGGTCATCTATTATGCTCGTCTAAGATTAACAGAGTTTAGTTAAGTTAGTCGCTCCATGATTCTGCAGAAATCTGTGGTATTTTTGGCCCTTTTTTCCCTCATAATCAGCCACATTTGTTTTGATATGGAATGATTGTACAAAGAAGTACAAGAATGCATAAAGAAGTGGACTAAGCTCGTGATGCTAGAGGTTACAGGTGTGCCGCATGCGAACACGTCAGCTAGCACATTAGCTATGTCCATTTACAGTCTATGGGACTGACCATGTCTGTCCTTGATTGGCTAATCCAACTGTTTAATTAAATTAGAGCAGAAGTCCACCCCTCTTTCTATGTTTTAACACCATCACATAGACACGACACAGACTAAGGAGAATGTGCTCACTTTATTCTCAAATCAAATCTTTCTGAAATCTAGCACACACAGAAAAAACATGACAACTCAACTTTGGTCCAATGACAACACAAAGGCAAAGTTACAAATCTGAAAATAAAAACACAGGCTCCCAAACATCACCGAACTGTCCACGCACAGCTCTGTTCCACTTTAACATGGAACACTGCAAAAAAGGAAGATTTTAATTGAGAGGGGGTGTTATGCAAAATTGACTTTCTGGAGCTTTCTACCATGTTATAATGTTAGCTGTTAGCTGTAAGATTCTGTACTGCCACACGACAAACCCCCCGAAATATACAAAAACAGGAAAGCTTCACAAAAAAGCCCACACTTTTGCGTAATAGAGGATTTTTAAAAATGCAACTCCAGGATTTTTTTTGTGGGTGTTTTTTTTTCTTTCTTTTGTGGTGCTTTTTGAGATTGATCCATCACAATATGAGACCTATAAAAGAGTAAACAAATATTGAAACAAATCAACAAATATAGGCCTATAAATACAAATATAGGACTATGTCCCTTAAATCAAAGGTCCCATGGCATGAAATTTTCACTTTCTGAGGTTTTTGAACGTTAATGTGAGCTCCCCTACCCTGTTTAGCCCCCCCCCCCATGGTTAAAAGTTGCGAAATGTCTAAACTGAGCATTTACGATCCTTTTCTGCGTTACAAAAAAATCAGAGCTCAAACGGGCGATTTTGAACAAGGAAACTTATTGACGTCAGATCGAAAAAAGAAATGCAAATGCAGGTCCACCCCCGTCTGTCTGTACTCAGCGTCTCTGTAAATCACGCCCAGAGAGTTTGGACTGCGAATGCGCTAGGCAATGCGAAATGCGTTTTTTTTATTTGCCTGGAGGCACGTCCGAGTGTTTCTAGGCTCAGAAGTCCTTTATCTGAGCCTCTGGACCTTTGAACAGCAGTGGTTTAATTTTATTTTCTGTGGAAATGTGTTTATTTTTCAATGGGACGCTTCAAATCTCTCCCCCCGTGCAAAAACACGGAAATGGATCAGAGCGCACAGCTGAGAGCGGAGAGTTTGGCCACGCCCCCACCCTCTACTATAGGCCATCTCTTTTCTCCTCATTTGCATTCAAGCAACAACGCCCATTATGGCCTGTTCAGAGAGAGAAAAAT
Source organism: Paratrypauchen microcephalus (assembly GCA_036785185.1). Lineage (NCBI taxonomy): Eukaryota > Metazoa > Chordata > Actinopteri > Gobiiformes > Gobiidae > Paratrypauchen > Paratrypauchen microcephalus. Next base: position 476,948 of record JAVJIX010000095.1, read on the forward strand.
TACTCTTTCTCATCTTATCTCTGTTTCTCATGAGTGTTGACTTTGAAGAAGGATTCATTTACAGTATTAGGGAACCATTAAGGAGCCATATAAAAGTATCAAGAAGTACCATGTCATGGGATCTTTAAATCAAGAGAAACTTTCTAAATTTAAAAGTCCTATATTACGCAAAATAGACTCTTGTGAGCTTTATGCCGTGTTATAATGCTGTAACCTCCTCAAAAACATACCTGGAGTTGTGTCTGTCTACAAGCTCAAAATGCTCTGTTCCACCTTGTGATATCATGAAGCTGTTGTTTTCAAATTAACATCTTCTTTTAGCTTTAGTTCAGTTCAGAGGGGTAATTCCAGGGCTGAAATGATCCAAATGATTCTAGTGAAGGTGTGTGAAGTTTGGGGATGGTCCCCGGGTCAAATTTAGAAACAACTTCTCCTGTGCGAGATCAATAAAGGTCAATCTTCTAATCCTTGACCACTGTAAGGCGCTTTGTGCTACAATTTTGTATGAAAAGCGCCTTATAAATGTTTGATTGATTGATTGATTGATTTAAAAACACAGTGGAGCACTTCCTGTCTTACCACATATGCAGGGTTCGTGTGTTAAAGGAAAAGTAAAGTTTTTTTTACAATCTGAGCCTTCTTTCGGCAATAAAACAAGTAGTTTTACTCACCCATAGCAGTTTGGTGTCATTTTGAGCAGTTTCGTAGAAGTTATGTCGTAGCGTATCCGTTAACTTGAGTGCTCGGGGCATTACTTTGCGGTCTCCAAATAACACAAACTTTAGCACTTTTCAAATCATAGTAGCCCGATGTCTTAGTCTACGATTTCGTGTGGTCAAAAGTGGCCTGTAATCCGAGATTTAGCCATAGTTTCGAGTAGATGAGGAGGCCAGTGCGCATGTGCGGATTGTGCTCTCAGCTCCCGGGACCCAAACATGAAACGCAAAGCTGTAAACTATGGATAAATCTCGGATTACAGGCCACTTTTGCTTCAAACGAAATCGTAGACTAAGACATCGGGCTTCTATGATTTGAAAAGTGCTAAAGTTTGTGTTATTTGGAGCCCGCACGGGGCATATTACATGCTCGGGGAATATATTATATGCCCCGAGCTATGGCTAGAAGTCGCGCTAGGCTAACCGCAAATCTAAAACATCTCTGGAAGTGCTCCATATGACACCAAAGTGATATGGGTGAGTAAAACAACCGAAATAAGGCTCAAATTGTAAAAAAAAACGTTACTTTTCCTTTAAACGTGTGAATGAAACAAAACACAACTCCATGTATTTTTGTGATGAGGAAATATTCCTCAACAACACAGATCAGAAAATAGTGTAAAACTGTCCCTTTAAGTCATTTTAACTTGTGTCATAATTCCTTGTTTGCAGTGCACTCTTCTTCTGCTGCAGCCTTAAGTTTGGCCACAATGTCACTAAAAACACTAAATAAACTCTACATCTCCATACGATGTCAACATACGCAAACATCATTTCAAAACTCATTTCACAAATCATATACACCAACAAAACTCCATTCGGCCTCCGTCCTGCTCGAGTCCCGTCATCCAAAAAGTCTTTAGAATAAACAATAGAATAACTGTTCACATGTGCAAAACTCCTTCACTGTAGCTGTGAGAAAGCCAGCGGTCACAATCTTGAGCCTGTCTGAAGCAGTTGTCAATAAAATTGCGCGTTTGTTATAAATAAAATGTTTTTTTTTGTTGTTGTTATTGTGGTCATTCCAGTCCGAAACCCTCTGCGTTGGAGATGGCGATGGTCAGTTTGTGTTTGAGCTCCTTCCTGGTGCGATAGGGAGGCAGGCAGATCTGGTTAAAACATGTGTGAGAGATGGGCAACCTGCAAAAGACAAGAAGTACGTTAGAGTGGTCCATTCTGTGAGGAAGGGCTGAGTTCTTATTCTACTCATGGTTACTCGGGATGGGACAAGATCTTATCTTTACCTTAGACCAAAAAGAAGCTGTAGTTCCAGAAAGTACTACAATGACTGCTAAAGTATTAGATCAAATAAATAAAAATAGTGAAGCCAAAAGTGTGAAATGGATTGCACTACTTATTTATTACACATTAATGTGTAATAAGGTGTAAATATCACATAATTATTACACCATGTGTACGTGTGGGCTGTTATGCAGTATGTTTGGGTTATATCTGTTGTATCTGTTGTTACAGTGAATTAAAGGAAAATTAACGTTTTTTTACAATCTGAGCCTTCTTTCAGCAATAAAACAAGTAGTTTTACTCACTCATAGCAGTTTGGTGTCAATTGGAGCAGTATCGCAGAAGTTATGTTGAGCCATTCTGTTCTACTAATGATCCCATATCCGTTAGCGTGAGTGCTCGGGGCACTGATTTGTGGTGTCCAAATAACACAAACTTTAGCACTTTTCAAATCACAGAAGATCGCTGTGTCAGGGTAGACTTTTAGTAGATTCCAAAACGGCCTGAAACCCGATATCGCAACAGAAAAGTAAAGTTCAGAGCGGTGTTAGCTTCTTTCGGACTAGCGGTGTTTACAAAACACGCATGCGCACTGTCCTCTCTGATGACGTCATCAAATGAAACTATAGCTGGATATCGGGTTTCAGGCCGTTTTGGAATCCACTAAAAGTCTACCCTGACACAGCGATCTTCTGTGATTTGAAAAGTGCTAAAGTTTGTGTTATTTGGACACCGCAAAGTAATGCCCTGAGCACTCACGCCAACGGATACGGGATCATTAGTAGAACAGAACGGCTCAACATAAGTTCTGCGATACTGCTCCAATTGACACCAAACTGCTATGGGTGAGTAAAACTACTTGTTTTATTGCCGAAAGAAGCCTCAGATTGTAAAAAAACCCCCGTTAATTTTCCTTTAATGTGTAATAAGGTGTAAATATCACATAATTATTACACCATGTGTACGTGTGGGCTGTTATGCAGTATGTTTGGGTTATATCTGTTGTATCTGTTGTTACAGTGATTTAATGGTTTAATTTATGATGTCGGCACAAGGAAAAAAGGGAAGTGTAAAATAAAGCCTAACTCAGGGGTTGGCAAACTTGACCACTCAAAGAGCCGTTTGGAGCCATTTCACACAGTAAAGAAAACACTGGGAGCCACAAAACCCTTTTGAAATTTAAAATGAAATAACACTGCATATAACGGCTTTTTTTGCCTTTGTGCCAGAGAATTACATTTTGAAAATGAACAAACTAAAATAAAATACATTTAATTAAATACAGTGGTCCCTCGCTATATCGTGGTTCACTTTTCGTGGCCTCGCTGTTTCACAGATTTTTTTATTCCAATTTTTTTAATAGTGTATCAACGCGCATTTCTGTGTCCTGATTGGCTAAGGGACTGTAGACCTTTGCCGAATCGTCAGTCGTTCTCCTCCGTGTCTCCTGTACAGAATGTGTTCAGTTTGCCAGATTTATATAAATGTTGGATCGCAGTGTGACTCTGAAGTGCTGTATGTTTGCAAGTTTTCTCCCCGACAAAACCCACGAGAGCGCAGCGGCGCCAGGACGAAGAGGCTCAGTCAGAGGAACTGCGAAATACACACGAAATGTTTAGGGCCTGAAAACAGGTTTGGATCTTTGGTTTCATTCTATAATACTGTGCCTTTTTTGTTGAAAATCTACGAAAGTTTGAGTGTTTAAACAAGAGAGAAATGTGAGAACACGTTAATTCCAGTGTGAGAAAAGTGTAGAATGTGTGTGGTGAGGCGTTTACAGCCTTAAAACATGGAGAATAATTGTAAAATATAAAGCTGACAACTTTGCGGATTTCACCTATTGCGAGTTATTTTTAGAGCGTAACCTCCATGATAAACGAGGGACCACTGTACTCATTAATTATTTTCAAAAACTGAGCCGCATCAGAGAGATCAAAGAGCCGCAGGTTGCCGACCCCTGACCTAACTGAACATAGAGTGAATGCATGTTCTGTTCATTCATACGGGACAGTCTCCTCAGTAAAACCCACACACGTGGACTTCACCAGGGGAGGGTTGGGGTTAGGGTTAGGATGGTGACATACCAGTCTGTGGAGACGTCGATCTTGGACACCTTGAAGTTGAGGTGGGCCATGCCCCCCACGGGCACGCGGTCACTGCCAGTGGTGAAGTGAAGCAGCTTCTTCTGCAGCTCCAGAGGGAAGGCCAGCACCACGTCCCAGAAGCACCTGCACACACACACACACACACGCACACACACACACACACACACACATATATACACACACACACACACAGGGTTAGACATGTCATGAGACAGAGATGACAGACAGATGACAGTGCTTCACCTGTTCACTGCAGTTTTCTGAGTACTCTGCCATGTTTGGTCACACACACACACACATACACACACACACATGCACACACGCGCGCACACACACACACACACACAGACACACATATACACACACACACACACATACACACACACACATACACAGACACACACACACACACATGCACACACACATACATACACACACATATACACACACACACATACACACACACACACATACACACACACACACACACATACACACACATGCACGCGCACACACACACACACACACACACACACACACACACACACACACACACACACACACACGGCAGCATCATTCTGAAGCAGTTCTGGAGTAAACAGCAACAGGAGGAAGTGGGTGAGCTGTGTTCCTAAACTGCATTTTTTTTAATACATACACTATTTCCTAGCGCTTTGTTTTTGGATGAACTCCTGCTACTGTGGCTATAGCATGTTCAGATACACAGAGATGTGTAATAGTTTTGAGAACTTTAGTCACACCCCCTTTTAGTTGACTGTCATCGCTATAGCCGATGTTGTCATGATGTTTACATTTCAAACTCGATTTTGAGTGTAAATGTAATGTATGTCAGTATAAAATAATACATCCCTCGCACACTGCAGAACACCGCTGTTTGTGTGGAGAGTCTGCAGCAGCCTGTGTCACTCTCTCAGTGTCTCGCTGCTGTGTCATGAGTGGGAGGTGACTTCCACTTGTGGTAATGTACACAGGGCTGTTACCCTTTTGACCTCTGCTGTGTGCACTCTGCTGTACACCGTGGCTGCATCCACTTCCTTCTCATTTACATTTGATAGCGATATATTTTTCTGCCCTAAATAAACAGTATTTTTATGCCAATTGAAATAAAAACAATAGTTCATCTAGTGTTCACTCAGTGCTGCTCTTTGTTGCATCATTTATTCACTTCCCACATAGTGAAACTGCTCTCATCACAGCTGCCCTGGGGTGTAGCTCTTACTGTAGATGCAATTCACATAGGCAAGGTGGATGAAGTATCTTGCACAAGGGCACAATAGGAAGGTCAGAGCTAGTGTTGAACCATCAAGCTCCCTGTGAAAAGAAGTCCTCCCTTTCGCAGGGCTAGAACTAACAGTCATTTAGCTAATTGAGTCCCAGTCAATTAACACAACAGCCTCTCCACAACCCTCATTCTCACATCGGTAAGGTGGGCGAAGTGTCTTGCACAAGGACACAATGGCCACTCTAACCATTGCTCATTATTCACTCACAAACCTCATTCATACACAGCAGAGATCAACTGATCAGGGTGTTTTCATGGCCGATGTTTAGAATCCAGAGCAACAAATGCTCCAGGGGTCTCCAGCCTTTTTCACCTTACAAAACTAAACTGAGGGAGCTACAATTTTTTGCGTTGCAAGAAATTTTGTTCATATAAGAGCCATGGTAAACCTTAAATAGGTAAAGTTAAATTCAAAAAATAAATCATCCATTTATTAGTGCACAGAATGAGAAACCAAAATCATTGATTTGCGAGGGGTAATAAATAAAATGTTACTTATTCAGAAATAATTCAGAAATCCCTTAGGTGAAGGGGGCGGAGAGCCACCTGTAGCTCCCAAGCTACAGCTTGGAGAACCCCTGCAATGGCTGATTAGCTCTGCCAATGTTTGTGGGCCGATATTGGACAGATTTAGATTATTTTCCTCAAATAATGTAAGTTAAATTTACTACGAGCTCAGCACCTTTTTACCATAAACCTTTAAAGGAGCAGTGCATCACATCTCTTCATATTAAAGTGTTAAAATAAAGCTTTGTGTGCATTTTTTTAGTTTATTTTTTAGTCCCGTGTTATATTTTTCTTTCTTTTTTTCTTATACACATCCAACAGAGTGCAGCTGAAAGCCTCTCTACGAAAGACAGACTCTGCCCCTGTCCCCTGGAGCTGCACCCCAGACACATACTGTAGTACAGAGCAGTACTGACCTGACGGTGCAGTCAGTTTTGCTGTATCCCTCATACTGCGCAGCCTTCTGCAGAGCGCTCATGTCCAGCTCCGGACTGCCGCACACCAACATCTCCACCTCCTCCGGCCTCAGCAGCTGAAAGAACATCACACACAGGGTTAGAAAATACAGACTCAACATTTCCACCAAGATCTCCACCAAGATCTCCACCTCCTCCAGCCTCAGCAGCTAAAGGAGCACAGCAAACGCAGGGTTAATTTTACAGGCTCCACCAACATCTCCACCAGTATCTCCACCAATTTCTCCACCTCCTCCGGCCTCAGCAGCTAAAATAACTCACAGGGTTAAATACACAGGCTCTACCAGCATCTGATAAAGATAATGACATAGATAATGATGGCAACTTGTATCTGGGACAACAAAGAGGGCTCAGGTTTCTCTGTATAGAGTCTCAGAGGAGCAGTGGTGCGACCACACAGGCATTCTTCTCTTAAAGGGATAGTGCGTTTTTTTCATGTGAGTCTGTATGGCGTCCCCTTCAGCAGTGTCGTCCATTAACACTGACTTACCGCTGACCGTGTCCTCTGAGCCGAGTTCTGCCCCGGTTCTCGAAAGCTCACGAAAATAGTTCCGGCAAGTTTTCGGGGACAGTTAAAGGGATATGCCACCCCCAGGTCAAACTTGGGCATCTCCCCACAGTCCAGAGAAGTGCACCCATGCTCACTTCCTATTTGGAACAAGCCGGCAAGAAGGTTAGCTATCTCCATTTATATATACAGTCTATAAATATGATCTGCATGGAGGAAAAAAAACAAAACATTACATTCTTGGGTTCCCTGGGTGTTGCGAGATGATACCAAGATACATTTTCACACCTATTATTGAAAATTGATTTTTAAAGATCCCATGACATGGTACTTCTTGATGCTTTTATATGGCTCCTTAATGGTTCCCTAATACTGTAAATGAATCCTTCTTCAAAATCAACACTCAGTGCATGAGAAACAGAGATAAGATGAGAAAGAGTCATAAATGTCACTCTGGAACACTCCATTATGGGCCTTGTTGCTTGAATGCAAATGAGGAGGACAGAGATGGCCTATAGTAGCGGGTGGGGCCGTGGCCAAACTCTCCACTCTTTCCTTTTCAGCTGTGCCCTGTGCGCTCTGACCCACTTCCGTTTTTTGCGCGGAGGGAGAGATGAGAAGCGTTCCATTGAAAAATAAACACATTTCCACAGAAAATAAAATTAAACCACTGCTGTTTCAGATATCCACAGGCTCAGATAAAGGACTTCCGAGCCTAGAAACACTCGCAAGTTCCTCCAGGCAAATTAAAAAACGCATTTCGCATTGCGTAGCTCCTCCGCAGTCCAAACTCTCTGGGCGTGATTTACACAGACGCTGAGTACAGACAGACGGGGGTGGAACTGCATTTGCATTTCTTTTTTCGTCGACGTCAATAAGTTTCCTTGTTCAGAATCGCCCGTTTGAGCTCCGATTTTTTCTAACGCAGAAAAGGATCGCAAATGCTCAGTTTAGACATTTCACAACTTTTAACCATGGGGGGGGCTAAACAGGGTAGGGGAGCTCACATTAACGTTCAAAAACCAAGTGAAAATTTCATGCCATGGGACCTTTAACTTAATTATTTTTTGTGTGTGTGTGAAATTTTACTCAAATAAATGTTTCGGTGTTTCTCTCTGTGTCCGGGTGAGCTTCTTCCAACCCAAAACATGCACAGAGCAAATCCTCCTGGTCCTAGCTCAAGGTCTGGAGATGGGTCCAGATCTTTCCCTACGGAGACAATAAAGGCTAAACATACGCTATTAAACGTTTTGATGTTACAAACTGACTGATAACTGGCCTCATTTTGCAGTAGGGACCCTGAGATGTTCATTGTGGATATTATTTTGGGAGTTTGAGCCTGAGCACTAATAGATGATGTAATCCGCGCGGCCTCTTTCCACACCCTGTTTACTTGCATAAGACTATTTACAAACGACCCCCCCGTGACCTCATTGACCCATCCATGCAAGTGTAATGCAACATTGACTTTTTTGTCCGACACGTCAGCATTCTCACTGAGAAAACCAGCATGAGTCAATACAGCCTCCGCAGGGGAAGGGACTAATGGTTTTCTGTCAGTGAATCGTATTTTAAGCCTATGTCTGAGTCAAATGGGGTGACCAAATGGTGATTAAATGTTAGCCTGATGCAGAGATACTGAGCTGATGCAAAAAAAACTAATAATAGCCCACAAATATTTAAGAGTCAAATGTAGTGGCATTATCGAGCTGGAGAGTTTGTGTGTCAAAATGTACAGAAGGAAAATAACTCATTACTTTATGTTCGGGGTGGGCGGTATAAACGGTATAAACGGTATGCGGTATAAATTTGGCCAACGGCAGAGATTTGGGTTATACCTTACTATCGCGATAGTTCATTGCGTCACCACAACAAGGAAGGAGGAAAAATCGCTGCGAGCAGTGAGCACATGGAGGAGGAGGAGCAGCGCAGAGATGAAAGAGTTCTGCTTTTTTTTCAGCCGCGGGGTCATCTGAATACGGGGGAATCGTCCAGTATTCAGAAACAAAAGAACGTGTCTCGTATTAAACTTCTACCGGTGTAAGCCGCAAGCACGCGCAAGCCGCGAGCATGCGCGAGCCGCGGCCCATTTCAACAGTACATGTGTACTGCAAACATCGTATTTCCCTGATGATTGCCCAGGGACTCAGGGAAGCGCTCGAGTCATAGGAACTTGACGAAGAGTTGCAGGTGTGCATCACCACTGACACCGGCGCCAATGTTAAAGCAGTTTCATTTTCGATTTACATTGCCTTGTTCAAATTTTATACTGCTTGAAAGTGAAGTTACTTGTTTTATGTTTTTTACAATTACAGTTTTGCACAATACATTTTCTTGTCATAATATTCTTGACGTTTATGTTATTTAATAGTTTAAAAAACAGCTTCCTGCTTGAATGCTTTTTCCATGTGCTCTGGTGACCATTAAGAAGCTGTTAATACTGTGAACAGTTAATACTGTTCCATACCAAAGTATACCGTGATATGTACCGTCTACCGTCTATGGTTCACGCCTGGGCCACGCCTCAACCTCCTCATCAGCCACAGCTCATCTCGACCACACCTTCAATTACCCAGAAGCCCTATTTATACAGCCTATCCCGACAACAGCGTCCATGTCAGCTCTCTCGACCCCCTCCCTACCACCCCGTGTCTCTCGTCCATCCTTCAGCCTGAAGACATCAGGAGGGGGGGTCTGAATCAGCTGGGTGACTACCCCGCACACAGCCTCTTTAGCCTCCTGCCCTCGGGGAGAAGGTACCGGAGTCTCCGGGCCCACTAGTTTAGTTTAGTTTAGTCTTTATTTGAAGGGACAATGTACAGAGACATTATGTACAAAGACAGAGATGTTCTGCACCAGAGTATAGCTACAAAGCTAATTTCCATCCGCAGTCCCTGGTTACATGGATAAAAAACAACGGTCTATATCAATAAAAGCAATCAAAGATTTTCTCTCTTAAAACACACACACACAGCATCACACATTTAACTTTGACACACATCTCATTACGCAGTAACACAGCAAAACATAATATACACCCACTAACATGAACCCAAAACACACAATCACACACATCCTTGTACTATTTACATACCATATCATTCACAGTAACAATAACACATAAAAACATCATTCTTATTTTTGATTTCAATGCTGGATTAACGGATTAACGGATTCACTACTGTATAACCTGCTGGTTAACGTGGTGTGTGCTGGCAGTTTGGATTATTCCACAGCCACTTTTTCAGTTCTGTGGAAAAGGTGGAATAGTCCGTTAGATTTATGAGATTAGTTGGTGTATCATTCCAGTCTTTAATGGCTCTGTAGGAAAAGGAAGATTGTGCAAATGTTGTTTTGAGTTTTGGTATATTGCAGTGGCTGTTGGTGGAAGCTCGTGTGGTTCGTGTTGTTACTGTGGATGTGTACTTGATGAAGTTCTTAAGAGGAGCTGGTGCAGAGTTATTTAGTATTTTGTGGGTCATTCTAATTGAGGCATATTTCTGAATATTGTTGAAGTTTAAGAGTCTGTATTTTTGGAGGATTGTGCAATGATGGTGTTGTCGCGGCTTCTTGTCTAAAATTTGGAGTGATTGTTTGTGGAGTGATTCTAAAGGTCTCAGTGTGGTTTTATTGGCCTGGGACCAGCAGGTTCTACAGTAGTGAAACCGGGACATAATCATGCTGTTAAAATAGATTTGGGCTGCCTCTAGTGTCAGTGAGTTTCTTATACATTTGAATGTTTTGATATTGTATTTTAAGCTATGGCACATTTGTTTTATATGTTTTTTGAAGGTGAGATGTGGGTCCAAGATGACGCCCAGGTAGCGATACTCTTTTACATTTTCTATTTTTTCTCCGTTCACAGTTATGTTTGGGAAGGATGATTTCTTATTCCACCAGACTGTCAAACAGCTTCATCCACCAGGCTGTCAGGAGGCTGAACTCTCACCTGAACTCTCACCTTACCCGTCTCCCACCCCCCAGATTGGCATAACCTGTATTCCATAAAAAGACATATCACTCTAGACACTTAAAAAAAAAAAAAAAAAATGCTGCTAAGGACGACTGTTGCACTGTTGCACATTTACATTTACTACTGGAATTTTTTACTACTGTTGTTTACTACTGTTATTGCACTAGAATTACTACTGTTGCACATTTATTTTATCTTAACTCCAATGCACATTCTACTGCACATGACCATTTCACTGCTGTATCTTCCATTGCACATTTTTGATGCACACTGCACATTTTTGGACATCTGTATATAGGTATTTATTTATTATGTTGCACTGCTTTAAGATTTTAGATCTTAGACTTTAGTTTAACTGTAGATCTCTGTTTTTGTTGTGTTTTGTCTTTATATTGTATTTTTGCACTACTTGGCCAGAGAGAAACGAAATTTCGATTCACTGTATGTTGAACACATATGGCAGAATTGACAATAAAGCTGACTTTGATCTTTTGATCTCCCCCCAGCCATCACATCTACCACCGTCAATAAACATCTTCTCGTATTTCATTGTCATGCCGTGGTCCTTGCTAGTGAACTACTGTTTAGGAATGTCACTAATTGGCCTACTGCTGTGTTCAGAGTCCCAAGTTATAATTTTACACTAGAACACTCGTCCATCTCGGAAATTCCAACTCGGCAACATGAATTCCAAAATGCAACACAGCTGCGCACTGTGTTTTGTTTAAAGGTCCCATGACATGGTACTTCTTGATGCTTTTATATGGCTCCTTAATGGTTCCCTAATACTGTAAATGAATCCTTCTTCAAAATCAACACTCATGAGAAACAGAGATAAGATGAGAAAGAGTCATAAATGTCACTCTGGAACACTCCATTATGGACGTTTGTTGCTTGAATGCAAATGAGGAGGACAGAGATGGCCTATAGTAGGGGGTGGGGGCGTGGCCAAACTCTCCACTCTTTCCTTTTCAGCTGTGCCCTGTGCGCTCTGACCCACTTCCGTGTTTTTGCGCGGAGGGAGAGATGAGAAGCGTTCCATTGAAAAATAAACACATTTCCACAGAAAATAAAACTAAACCACTGCTGTTTCAGATATCCACAGGCTCAGATAAAGGACTTCCGAGCCTAGAAACACTCGCAAGTTCCTCCAGGCAAATTAAAAAACGAATTTCACATTGCGTAGCTCCTCCGCAGTCCAAACTCTCTGGGCGTGATTTACAGCGACGCTGAGTACAGACAGACGGGGGTGGAACTGCATTTGCATTTCTTTTTTCGAGCAGACGTCAATAAGTTTCCTTGTTCAAAATCGCCCGTTTGAGCTCTGATTTTTTCTAACGCGGAAAAGGATCGCAAATGCTCAGTTTAGACATTTCGCAACTTTTAGCCATGAAGGGGGCCCTAAACAGGGTAGGGGAGCTCACATTAACGTTCAAAAACCTCAAAGTGAAAATCTCATGCCATGGGACCTTTAAGTTTGATATCCGACTGTTCAAATATCCTGGAGTTATTTTGCCTTTAGATCTGTACTCTCCAGCTGCTTCTGTGCCCTGCTCCTGCGCTGAGCTTCTGCAGTTAGAAATGAGCTGCTCGGTGCTAACACAGAGCTAATATCAACAAACGCAGAAATTCACTCTCAATCGCTCATTTATTCACAACTTATAATGATAAGAATAATGTCCGGGTTAAGAAATGAACATGATTTTGGTGATTTGAGCACGTCCTTCGTTTTGGTTGCTAGTTTGATCTGATTGTTGTACATAAACTGTAATGTTCAGCTCACTGTTTTTCTGGATTTTCTAGTTCTGACCTCCGACCTCCGACCTGTGACCATAATGGAGCAATGTCATATGTGGTGGTGTTAGCTATGTGGGTTTCAAAATGATGAGTTAGGACGTTTGCCACAGCAATTTAACCGAAATACAATGTGTCACTCTAAGTTTTACACACGATCAGTCCTTCAGATTTATGAGAATCCATCTTGTTGTGCAAATAGGAATCTGATTACCCAACTTGTCTGGTAAAAGTTGGATGAGGCAATATTTTTCCATTGAAAAGTGTGTCAAAGAAAGCATTTCCCTTCAAGTTTGAGTCAGATGCAGTTGCGGTTAGGAGCTTGTCAGGTTACAGTAAAAAACTCAGATTACATCGGGGTTTGTTTGATTGCCTAAATTTGGTAAAGACCTGCCTGAGGAAATGTTTTCAGTTAAAGAAAAAAGAAAG
>JAVJIX010000095.1:495000-520000 GCA_036785185.1 Paratrypauchen microcephalus
CTTAGGAACCACGAGCTGGAGCTGGCCCTCGGACCTCAGAGCGCGGGCGGGGGTGTAAATCTGGATGAGGTCCGAGATGTAATCCGGGACCAGTCCATTCAAAGCTTTAAAAACAAACAATAAAATTTTAAAATCAACTCTAAAACGAACGGGGAGCCAGTGCAAAGATGCTAAAATCGGAGTTATGTGCTCTCGTTTTTTGGTACCGGTTAAAAGGCGCGCAGCAGAGTTGGACTAGCTGTAGACAAGAAAGTGCATGGTGACTAATGCCAGACAAAAGTGCATTACAGTAGTCTAAACGAGAAGAGATGAAAGCGTGCATGACTTTGACTTTGGATAAAAGCCTTAAATGATAAAAGCCAGATTTGACGAACGCATTCACGTGCTTATCAAGCTTAAAATCATTGTCAATAATGACGCCAAGGTTGGTAACAGAAGATTTAACTTGTTGTTTAAGTGGGCCCAAGTCCAAGAGGGGGTCAATTTTTTTTTTTTATCTGATTTCTCTTGTGCTGTAAACACATCAAAACCTGATATTATTGGGTGACTATTATGAGTGACCTCCAGTGATCTGACTTGTGTGTAAAAGTACCCTGTGTCTGTGGATGTGCAGGTGGGTGCGAGTCCAAAACAAACACACACACAGAGGAGAGGGCAGATCTGTGTCTCTGAACACCAAACACCTGATAACAGCTTCACAAACACGGCCCCCAACTGACACCCTTTTTAGACCAATCGGCTCATCCTCCAGGACACTCACCCGCAAAACAGAACTCAGAAAATACATGAAAAAGCAAGAGGAAAAGTTGATTAAAGGGCCCATATTAGGCTATTTTCTAATTTATGTTATAATGTAGTTTCCTCATCACAAACAGACCTGGACTGTTTTATTTCAGTGGTCCCCAACCTTTTTTGCACCATGGACCGGTTAGTGTCACCCAAAATTTTCACGGACCGGTGGGGGGTGGAGGGGTGCGGGGCGCGTGGATATCGGCGGATAAATACCACAAAATAAAATGATACAAACAACACAACAACTGTGGTATGTTGTAAATATAATAATAAACGTGAATCCACTGTGTACTTGTATGTAACTTTAATAACAGCGTCCTCATGACATGCGCCAACAACATAACAAGAGTCATAACTTAAACATGCCTTCAAAATAAAAATCTCACTGGAGAGCTGGTTGCCGCATGTTATGCAGAGTGGGCTTGGTGCGTGTGAATCACCTGTTGCGATAAATCCATATTTTAAGTAGGTCTCCTGGTCAGTAAATATTTGCATCCAGACAAAAACGGAGCGCTGAGTGAAAACGATGCAATACATATGCCACACTGTTATGTAAAAACAGCCAGAGCCACCGGAAACACAATACTACAAAGAGCGCATGTGTATAAAGTCCTTTCTCTTCCGCAAACAAACACAAGAAGATAATAATGATGGTGAACGCACGCGCAAAAACCGACTCTCTCGTTTGGACCGACGACGAAGTGGAGTTACTTCTACGAGTTACGTGATCAAAGGAGAAGTTCAATTTGTCAACTGGACAAAGTTTGTTTGGTTGAAAACGTTTCGCCGCTCATCCGAGAGGCTTCGTCAGCTCTGAGCTGACGTCAGAGCTGACGAAGCCTCTCAGCTCTGAGCTGACGTCAGAGCTGACGAAGCCTCTCGGATGAGCGGCGAAACGTTTTCAACCAAACAAACTTTATCCAGTTGACAAATTGAACTTCTCCTTTGATCATGGATTCTACCTGGACGACTGAGGGACTTTTCACGCTTCTACGAGTTATGTTGGATTACAAAACACGTCAGTATCAGCAAAACGGCGACTGGGAGTCCCGCCAAAGCAGATGATGAAGGCATCGTGACATCATCGCTTTCCAAAAGCTGCGTAGGCTCTTCTTCTGTCTCCTCACTGGGCCTTTTCCCCTTTGCAAAGAACCCTTCCACAGATGTCTGTTTTTTACTCATTTTGCTGCTTGTGGGTTTAATATTCGTGTTAATGTATCACGTGCCTAAGACAAGCCTTGTGCGCACATGGAAGTTGACGTGCTCTTTTCGGAACACAGCCACTCAAAATGAAGGGGTGGGGGAATGAGCCGCTGTGGCCCAGTAACAAAGGGCTCATGGCCCGGTGGTTGGGGACCACTGTTTTATTTCATTCCCACATGTTTAACACACAAATCCTGTATTGTCCTGAAAACACTGTATTTGGGCTGAAAACACAGTTGTGTGTTTACATCCCAAATACTAAGGGGGAGGGTTTGAATAGGCCCCGGGAGAGATCACTAAAGGCCTCAAACATGCTTGGATGACATTTAAAACCTCTTCTTTGTTTGTTTTTGATGAGGGAACACCATAATAACATGGGAGAAAGCTAATGAAAAAAAACAAACATGTGAAGGTAGAGATTGGTGCATGTAGATGTGAGTGTGTGTGCCTGTGTGTGAGTGTGTGCGTGGTCGTACCATGAGGGCGTCGGACGCACACACGCTGTGGAAGCCGTGGTAGAAGGCCGCAAACTGTTTGTACATGCACTTGTTCAGGAGGAAGTCCACGTACAGCTGCACGTACTCTGCACAGAGAGACGGAGAGGAGCAGAGGAAACTTACAGAGAGGTTCTGCCTGGTCACTCAGGTTTGGACACACACTCACATTAAAAGCTTTTTCTGGTTAAAGGAAAAGTAATGTTTTTTTTTTACAATCTGAGCCTTCTTTCGGCAATAAAACAAGTAGTTTTACTCACCCATAGCAGTTTGATGTCATTTTGAGCAGTTTCGTAGAAGTTATGTTGTAGCGTATCCGTTAACTTGAGTGCACGGGGCACATGTTTGCGGTCTCCAAATAACACAAACTTTAGCACTTTTCAAATCATAGAAGCCCGATATCTTAGTCTACGATTTAGTTTGAAGCAAAAGTGGCCTGTAATCCGAGATTTAGCCATAGTTTCGAGTAGATGAGGACGCCAGTGCGCATGCGCGGAGTGTGCTCTCAGCTCCCGGGACCCAAACATGAAACGCAAAGCTGTAAACTATGGATAAATCTCGGATTACAGGCCACTTTGGCTTCAAACAAAATCGTAGACTAAGACATCGGGCTTCTATGATTTGAAAAGTGCTAAAGTTTGTGTTATTTGGAGCCTGCACGGGGCATATTACATGCTCGGGGAATATATTATATGCCCCGAGCTATGGCTAGAAGTTGCGCTAGGCTAATCGCAAATCTAAAACATCTCTGGAAGTGCTCCATATGACACCAAAGTGCTATGGGTGAGTAAAACAACTTGTTTTATTACCGAAATAAGGCTCAAATTGTAAAAAAAAACGTTACTTTTCCTTTAACCATTTTCTACATTGTAAATACAGACTGAAGACATCAATGACACTAAGAAAGATGTGTGAAATGATGTAACAACAACAAAAAGTTTTGTATCTAAAAGTGGAGCTAAACACTGAATACACTTTTTTTAAAGATCCCATGACATGGTACTTCTTGATGCTTTTATATGGCTCCTTAATGGTTCCCTAATACTGTAAATGAATCCTTCTTCAAAATCAACACTCATGAGAAAGAGAGATACGATGAGAAAGAGTAATTTTTCTCTCTCTGAACAGGCCATAATGGGCGTTGTTGCTTGAATGCAAATGAGGAGAAAAGAGATGGCCTATAGTAGAGGGTGGGGGCGTGGCCAAACTCTCCGCTCTCCGCTGTGCGCGCTCTGATCCATTTCCGCGTTTTTGCGCGGAGAAGAGATGAGAAGCGTTCCATTGAAAAATAAACACATTTCCACAGAAAATAAAATTAAACCACTGCTGTTCAAAGGTCCAGAGGCTCAGATAAAGGACTTCCGAGCCAAGAAACACTCGGACGTGCCTCCAGGCAAATAAAAAAACGCATTTCGCATTTCCTAGCGCATTCACAGTCCAAACACTCTGAGCGTGATTTACAGAGACGCTGAGTAGACATATTCAGCTGCATTGAGCTGCATTTTTCGAGCTGACGTCAATAAGGTGCCTTGTTGAGAATCGCCCGTTTGAGCTGTGTTTTTTTTTTTAACGCAGAAAAGGACCGCAAATGCTCAGTTTAGACACTTCGCAACTTTTAGCCATGGCCTAAACAGGGTAGGGGAGCTCACATTAACGTTCAAAAACCTCAGAAAGTGAAAATTTCATGCCATGGGACCTTTACACTAAAAACTATGTATATAGTAAAGTCAAGTAAGGTAACGCTCTAAAAATGTAAGGTAGGGTGCACTTTATTGTCCCCGGAGGGAAATGTGTCCTCTGCATTTGACCCATCCTTTAATGCCACTGGGGCATCTCCTCCTGCAGCGACCAGGGACCCATCTCCAGATTTTGCTGAGATAGTCTTGATCAGGACGACCTTAGCTGGAGGATTTGACCTGTTGTTTTGGGTTGATGGGGAAAACCCACCCAGACACAGGGAGAACATGCAAACTCCAAACGGAAAGGCCCAGGTATCGAACCCGAAACCTGTTTGCTACATTCCATATGTTTATTCATAGTGTTGATGTCTTCAGTGAGTATTAACAATGTGCATAGTCTTGAAAATAAAGGGGAAAAAAACAAGAAATAAAAAAATGTGTCAACACCTATGACTGGTAGTGTACTCCAGTCAAATGAGAGCGGGTTAATATGAACATTTTTAGACTAAAATGACAAGGCTCACAGCAGCTGTTACAGAGAGAAGGGTGATAAATCCTCAGTGTAAAGTCAAAAGGAGCCAGAAGCGCACCCATGCTCACTTCCTATTTGGAACGCGCCGGCTATCGGGTTAGCTATGTTCATTTATATTTACAGTCTACGACATGGACTGGGGTCCACTGATTTGAATAAAGAACTACTATCACCAGCTTACAGTTCATGTTTTGTAATGCCTCTTTTCCATTTAGACCAGTGTAACCTCCACGTCTGTTCTATTCAAATCAATTATAACCCTGACGGCGCCCGGGCTGGCCCACCTCTACGGTTGTGTTTGGTCACTGGGATCTTGTCTCCTCCAGGCTTCAGGTTAAACGCTTTGACCACACCCATCTCCTCCTGGAACACCTGCACCACAACAAAATTTAACACAGTAAAGATCTCATTTTACCAATACACAGTTAAGACCACAAATATATATATTTTTCCCCTAGTTTGACAATTTTTTAGGTTTAAAATGTTGCTTCCTTGTTGGAAATCATGACATCATGCTAAGGAATTCCATAACTGTTACCCAACAGCCATGTTGTAAACTGGTCCATGTACACAGAAATTATGATTTGACAAATAAAATGATAACACCTTTATTGTGTTGAAAAAATAAAATATCACTTCCCAGGACAGTCCCAGTTTTGAGGCCTGCATCCCCTGTCCCAGCATATTTCTACAAAACTAGTGATTTGTCCCAGTTTTATACAAAAATTGTCCCAGTTTTTCCTTTTTTTGACCAATTTGTTACCCAATATTTTGTCCTTTTTTAGCTAAAACACAGACAACCATGCTTGAAAATAAGCACAATGCACAAATGCAATGACAGAAGTCCCTCACATGAAATACTGGCACACATGTGAGTCAAGACAGGACAATGTTTAGCACTCTCTACACAATTTTATTATTACCAACCATCCAAACCTGGGTGTCTCAGTTTTTCATTTTGAATATCTGGTCACCTTAGGTTTGCGTGTAACTTGTGCCTAACTTTTCGATACAATTCTCCCAGTGTGATGTCATCAATATGGAATTTTCTAAAAATACTTCCTGTAATTTTCAACCAATTTTTCAAGAAACTGTATCTTGACTGGTGTAAAACTATAATTTATATTTAACATTATATTATCTCACCAAATTAAGATCAAAACCACGTTAAAGGAAAAGTAACGTTTTTTTTACGATTTGAGCCTTATTTCGGTAATAAAACAAATTGTTTTACTCACCCATAGCACTTTGGTGTCATATGGAGCATTTCCGGAGATGTTTTAGATTAGCGCTAGGCTAACGCCGTTAGCCTAGCGCGACTTATAGCCATAGCTCGGGGCATTCCCCAAGCATGTAATATGCCCCGTGCGGGCTCCAAATAACACAAACTTTAGCACTTTTCAAATCATAGAAGCTCGATGTCTTAGTCTACAGTCTATGGTCAAAAGTGGCCTGTAATCCGAGATTTAGCCATAGTTTCGAGTAGATGAGGACGCCAGTGCGCATGCGCGGAGTGTGCTCTCAGCTCCCGGGACCCAAACATGGAACGCAAAGCTGTAAACTATGGATAAATCTCGGATTACAGGCCACTTTTGATTCAAACGAAATCGTAGACTAAAGACATCGAGCTTCTATGATTTGAAAAGTGCTAAAGTTTGTGTTATTTGGAGCCCGCACGGGGCATATTACATGCTCGGGGAATGCCCCGAGCTATGGCTATAAGTCGCGCTAGGCTAACGGCGTTAGCCTAACGCTAATCTAAAACATCTCCGGAAATGCTCCATATGACACCAAAGTGCTATGGGTGAGTAAAACAACTTGTTTTATTACCGAAATAAGGCTCAAATTGTAAAAAACTTTACTTTTCCTTTAAATGTTTGTTTTCAATGTTCTTTAGATACTTGGCATGGACATGTGGAAATACCTCATTTTAATGTCTGAGTTTATTTTATAATCCGTACACTGGCGTTTGATACAGTGTTCGGGGTTTAAAAGTGCACAGCAGCAGAAGATGCAAGACTAATGAACATGTACTGACCTCAATAACTTTATTCAAACCGTTTTCATTTACACTAGGTGGCCTTTATTATAGATTTGCACTATAGAACCCTTCATGTTGTTTGCTGGGAGATGTAAACAGAGCAGATATAGCCTGTGTACATAGGAGGGGTCAGTGGGTGCATGTAGGTGCAGGCCTGGGGCTATAGCGCTCTCACTCTGGGGTTAAATAACACACGTACACATGGACAGACTGTCTCCTCTGTACTCTACTGCGTCAGGCTGATACTTCTACTGGAGCTACAAGGAATGGACTGGTGCCACAAATGGTAAAAAAAAAAAATCTTAAAATTAAAATGCTAATCATACAGTAAAACATATTTAATATAAGGTAGTATATTTACGAGAGGCAAAGCAAATGTATTTGTAAAGCACGATTTGTACACAATATCATTCAAAGAGCTTTACAGAATAAGAAAGACACACCCTCTCATTTGGTGTTTTTTTTTTCCCTTTATTTTTACTGCTTTTTACATTTTATATACACACAGAAGACATCAAATATATGAAGCAACATGTATGGAATTATGTAATAAAGAAATAACTCAAAATAGTACAGTGGTACCTCACCTTACGAAATTAATTCGTTCCAGAAGTGGTTTCGTAACGTGAATTTTTCGTAAGTTGAGTAGCTATTTCAATGGAAAAAGCCTGATTCGTTCCAAGGCCCCGATCCAAGTTTTTTTTTATAGTGTAACTTTTTTTTATAGTGTAACATTGTGTTCTGCGTAGAGACTGTGTAGACCCAGGACTAAACGTGGACTATACCAGGTCTAGACCAAGGTCTAAACCAGGACTAAACCTGGACTAAACCAGGACTAGACCTGGACTAAACCAGGACTAGACCAGGTGGATTAAAGCGCGGCGCGCGGGTCTATTTCCTGGTTTCATTTCGAGTCACGGCTGAGGCGAGCAGCGAGGGGGACCGCACGCAGTCTGAGCGCATGAACGAGACCCGTGCTCAAACCGTGCCTCCTCTAGACCTCCTCTAGACCTGGTCCCCCTTCCCTAGACCAGGTCTAGACCACCGCGGCTCTTGCATGCGTTCGTTCATGCGCTCAGACTGCGTGCGGTCCCCCTCGCTGCTCGCCTCAGCCGTGACTCGAAACGAAACCAGGAAATAGACCTGCGCGCTGCGCTTTAATCCACCTGGCCTAGTCCTGGTTTAGTCCAGGTTTAGTCCTGGTTTAGTCCTGGTTTAGTCCAGGTCTAGACCTACTGGCAGCCCCTCGCCGGGTCATGCTGCGCTATCACACGTGTCCGCGCGCAGTTTTCTCCCCCCTTCCCCCCACACTTCACTATTAATAATTTTGTTGAAAATCTATGAAAGTTTGAGTGTTTAAACGAGAGACAAATGTGAGAAAAGTTTAAATTCAGTCTGAGAAAAGCGTATAATGTGTGTGGCTGAGCGCGCGTTATTTGAATTTTTGAGATTTCGCATTTCGTAACTTGAATTTTCTTTCGTATCTAGAGACCAAGATTTAACGTGAAGGCGTTTCGTAACTTGAAATTTTCAGTTTGTTGGGTCTTTCGTAAGGTGAGGTACCACTGTATATGTATTATATAAATGCTCTTAGTATCCACCCTTTGCTTTGTCGACATCGCTTTAAACCCTTGGCTGTCTCTCTATGAGCTTCATGATGACGTTTCCTGAAATGGTTTTCACTTCACAGCTGTGCCTAATCAGGGTCAAGAAATGCCAAAAGTGCAAACCAGGATTCACAGCAAAATCTTTTTTTTTTTTTTTTATCAAGTTTTGAGTTTTTTCCATGATTATTTTTTGTTTGCTACATTCCATATCTGTCCATTTACAGAATTGAGAATCTACAATGTAAGAAAAATGCATCATCAATGAAAAAGTGTGCCCAGATGTTTGACTAGTGGTGTAAGTATGAGCGATGAGTGCTCATGTGACACAGCTTTGACTATTAAAACACTAACTCTTCTGCGCAAACTGGTGACAGTGAGTCATGTGGGACATCCGAGTGCGTACGGAGGTGTCAGCCAAACGTATAAACACCAACGCCATAGGATATATAAGGAAAGTCCACGGCAACTGCCAACTGCCAACTGCATGACAATTAGCATCAGCCATTTTGAAACATTCTGTCACGTGGAGGTCAGGGTGTGTCATACGACATGTGCTCGCTTGTATTACAACATTTGATAACACTATGCCTTAATCGGACATGATAAAGCATATATTATTACTACTATATATTACTTCTTTGTGTTTTCTTTTAAAGGTGCAATGTGTGTTTTTCACTGGGGGTCCGTCTTCTGCTTGTTTCTATGGATATGTCATTGCTCTGCTTGGAATGTTCCACAGTATGACATTTAACAGATCTGCCTCACATTTATTCACTTGCAGGTGGTTTTATAGCTCAAAAATACCCAGAAAAACAGGTATTCTGACTGTGAGCAGGGTGGCCTTTCCACAGATCTGACCTTTAACTTGGTCTGGTTTGAGCTCCATGAAGATAGAAAGCTTTAATGTCATACAGTGAAACATTTCAGAGCAATAACCTCTCCATGAAGCAAAGTTTTTGAGGGACCCTCCACCAGAAAAGTTACACCATGCACTTTTAAGAAGATAAATACTGTAAACAGCTGAATATAGCTACATATAAGCTAAGCACAAATACAAAAGATGGATACGAGAAGCTTTGGAAATCAGGAAGTGGGGTGCACAGACCATCAACAGAGACCTTTACCTCAGCTCACACATGAGACGACCTTGCAACGGACGTGACAATATTTACAAATATTTACAATACTTGTCTTGTTAGAAGAAAACACAAAGTTCATCCAAAATAAGCTTGCAATCTCTACTCTCCACAGATCTGACCTGTTGGCCTGGTGGCATCACTTGCTAGTCTCCATGCTAACAGCTAATGTCAGACAGTGGAAAATTCCAAGCAAAGCAATTATATCTGATAAAGTTAAAGGAAAAGTAACGATTTTTTTTTTACATTTTGAGCCTTATTTCGGTAATAAAACAAGTTGTTTTACTCACCCATAGCACATTGGTGTCATATGGAGCACTTCCAGAGATGTTTTAAGATTTGCGGTTAGCCTAGCCGACTTCTAGCCATAGCTCGGGGCATATAATATATTCCCCAAGCATGTAATATGCCCCGTGCGGGCTCCAAATAGCAAAAGTGGCCTGTAATCCAAGATTTATCCATAGTTTACAGCTTTGTGTTTCATGTTTGGGTCCCGGGAGCTGAGAGCACAGTCCGCACATGCGCACTGGCGTCCTCATCTACTCGAAACTATGGCTAAATCTCGGATTACAGGCCACTTTTGCTTCAAACGAAATCGTAGACTAAGACATCGGGCTTCTATGATTTGAAAAGTGCTAAAGTTTGTGTTATTTGGAGACCGCAAAGTAATGCCCCGAGCACTCAAGTTAACGGATACGCTACAACATAACTTCTACGAAACTGCTCAAAATGACACCAAACTGCTATGGGTGAGTAAAACTACTTGTTTTATTGCCGAAAGAAAGTTCAGATTGTAAAAAAACGTTACTTTTCCTTTAATAGGACAAAACAGCAATTTTTTATTTATAATACTGCATTATTCTTACGCAGCAGTTTTCCAGATGCTCAAAGTCACCTTACAATTTTCATGCACACACACACGGTGGTACGATAATATAGTGCCCACAGACGCCCTGGGGCAGACCGATGGAAGTAAGGTTGCTGATCTGTGCCATCTGCCCCTCCCGCTCCCACCTCAGAAACAGTGTGAGATAAACCTGGGTATTTTTGACTCTGTTTCCATTAGCATTGCTTAATCCGCAGACCAGAGTGTCCATTGACATTACATAATATCCAGGTCAGGTCACTCATTGACTCAGTGCAAATCAGTGTTGGCTTTCACTGCTGTGGGGCCACTTCAAGGAGAGAGGACTTTAACCATCAGACCACAGACCTGCCCCTTCTGAACAGAGAGGGGTAGCAAGCAGCAGTTACTCATGCAAGAGTAACGTTACCTCAAAATAATGATTAAGTAAAGGCTGCCACACACTGCAGGATTTTTCAGTCTTAAACGATTTTTAAACGACAAAAATGAGCACCACAGACACAAGGAGAATCCCATGAGATTGTAAATCTCTGATCACAAGAACTGCAGCGGGATATGGCTTCAGACCTCACGTCAGCTGTTTCCTGTCTACAGTAAAACGACTCGCTTTGAAACTCTTTAAAGGTCCCATGGCATGAAATTTTCACTTTCTGAGGTTTTTGAACGTTAATGTGAGCTCCCCTACCCTGTTTAGCCCCCCCTTCCCCATGGTTAAAAGTTGCAAAAAAAAACTGTTTTATTGGACGGTTGCTGGTATTTGGTGGTTACGATCAGACTGAGCAGCTCAGAGTGCAGAAGACACATGCACCCGAGGAGCAGAGCGGCTTCAAAATCGCACCCGAAGACACAAAGTCGGGTCATGATTCGCAACCTAATTCGAGCAAATTCTCCTATGGTGTGTGGCGGCCTTAAGAGCAAAAAGTATTTGGGAAAACTTAAAGGTCCCATGGCATGAAATTTTCACTTTCTGAGGTTTTTGAACGTTAATGTGAGCTCCCCTACCCTGTTTAGGCCCCCCCATGGTTAAAAGTTGCGAAATGTCTAAACTGAGCATTTGCGATCCTTTTCTGCGTTTGAAAAAAACACAGCTCAAACGGGCGATTCTGGACAAGGCACCTTATTGACGTCAGATTGAAAAAAGAAATGCAAATGCAGTTCCACCCCCGTCTGGATGTCCACCCCCTGTCTCTGGAAATCTCGCCCAGAGAGTTTGGACCGCGAATGAGCCACGCAATGCGAAATGCGTTTTTTTATTTGCCTGGAGGCACGTGCGAGTGTTTCTAGGCTCGGAAGTCCTTTACCCGACCCTCTGGACCTCTGAAACAGCAGTGGTTTAATTTTATTTTCTGTGAAAATGTGTTTTTTTTCTTTGACATACCTCTCATTTCTCCCATCACGCTTAAAACGCGGAAGTGGGGAGACAGCGCACAGAGCTGTCTCCCAGCGGCGCAGAGGAGCGGGTGGGGGGGGGGGGGCCCACCCGCTCCTCTAACCCTTTCTCTGTCCTTCTCATTTGCATTCAAGCAACAAGGCCCAGAATGAGTCGTTCAGAGAGAGATTTTGTGACTCTGACTCTGTACATGTGTCTTTCTCATGCACTGAGTGTTGATTTTGAAGAAGGATTCATTTCCAGTATTAGGGAACCATTAAGGCACCATATAAAAGCATCAAGAAGTACCATGTCATGGGACCTTTAAAGGACATACTGTATATTCTGCTACATTCTGATCTATGTTATAATGTTTCCTCATCAAAAACAGACCTGGAGTTGTGTTTTGTTTCATGTGTTTACACAAACCCTGCATATTTAGGCTGAGTTCTTCTCTCGGAAATAGAAAACACTCTGTTCCACCTTGTGATGTCATGTGGACAAACAGAAAGTGCCTGTGTTTTTAAACTCCACACACCTTCACTAAACCCATTTGGATGATTTTAGCCAATCTCTACTAAACTAAAGGGGTAAAAGTAGCTGTTAACTTTAAAACTACTGCTTCATGACATCACAAGTTGGAACATTTTGAGCTTTGGAGATGTAGACAGATATAACATGGCTTAAAGCTGACAAGAATCAATTTTGTGTGATTTAGGACCCATATTTCATTCTCACAACTGTAAAAAAGATATAACTGCCCATAGAGTGTTTTGTAAGCCAGGTTTATGACTTGTTAACGTGCTAACTGGAGGTATATAAAGTGTTAGCGTTGTTTTGAGGCTGGACTTGGCTTGCAGCTGTCATGCCCTTAGCGTGTGAGCAGGTATGACGCACACACACACTCCTGACATTATCTGCACTCATGTGAGGATTAATCAGGTATATTTAGATCTGTGCATTATGAAATACACAGCACGACTGGCATTCGAGAAAGCTGACAGCTCATATTAAGATGCAGAGGGAGTGGAGGTGGAGGTGGGGGTAGTGTTGTCATGACACTAAAATCTCAAACTCAATTTCAATACTAAAGATGCACTGTGTAACTTTTCTGGTGGAGGTTCCGCTCATTTCTTGTCTCAGTGGTGCTGCTCAGTGGTGCTCAATGCATTACTTTGCCTGGAATCCACTACAATATGGCAATAGTTGTACCATATTGTACATATTGTGCCTGTAACAATTAAGTTACAGGCCAGATCTATGGAGAGGTGACCACGCTCACAGTTGGAATGCATGTTTGCGAGGTATATTTGAGCAATACAAACCACTTTAATTGAAAGTATGCAAGATGGAGACGTTAAATTGCACACTGTGGAATATCCAGACAAAACAATAACGTCAATGCAGAGATAAGTAGGTGGAAAACCCTCCTCATGAAAGTTACACAGCGCATCTTAAAGGTCAATTGGCATGAAAATTTCACTTTCTGAGGTTTTTGAACGTTAATGTGAGCTCCCCTACCCTGTTTAGGGCCCCCCCTCATGGCTAAAAGTTGTGAAATGTCTAAACTGAGCATTTGCGGTCCTTTTCTGCGTTAGAAAAAAACACAGCTCAAACGGGCGATTCTGAACAAGGCAACTATGTGACGTCAGATCGAAAAAATAAATGCAAATGCAGTTCCACCCCCGTCTGGATGTCTACCCCTTGTGTCTGGAAATCACGCCCAGAGAGTTTGGACCGCGAAGGAGCTACGCAATGCGAAATGCGTTTTTTTATTTGCCTGGAGGCACGTGCGAGTGTTTCTAGGCTCGGAAGTTCTTTACCCGACCCTCTGCACCTCTGAAACAGCAGTGGTTTAATTTTATTTTCTGTGGAAATGTGTTTTTTTTTCATTGAAATGCCTCTCCTTTCTTCCATCGCGCTGAAAACGCGGAAGCGCTGTGCACTGCGGCGCAGAGGAGCAGGTGGGGGGGGCTCCACCCGCTCCTCTAACCCTATCTGTGTCCTTCTCATTTGCATTCAAGCAACAAGGCCCAGAATGAGTCGTTCAGACAGAGAGATTATGACTCTGACTGTGTACATGTGTCTTTCTCATGCACTGAATGTTGATTTTGAAGAAGGATTCATTTACAGTATTAGGGAACCATTAAGGAGCCATATAAAAGCATCAAGAAGTACCATGTCATGGGATCTTTAAGGAATAGACTCAATACTGGACTCCGATACCACAATGATAATAAAAAACACAATATTTACACAACAGAATGTGATTTTCAACATTAAATCGTAGAGTAGTACTAGTACTTTCTTTTCTATTCCCATGTGTCCTTATATCTGTGTAATCCCTCAGGAGGTTCCATGTAGTGCTCCATGGGCGTTTACTAGTCTATGTGCTCTTATACAGCTCAACATCATTCTAAAGGTTCATTTCTGTCCTGTGCGATTACTGTCTGATTTTCGATAGTTCTGACAACCCCAGATGGAACCTACAATATTGGAAGCTTGATAATTGGCTTTGCTAGAGACACACTTTCACAGTTACCCATTTACTAGATTTCTGTCATGTCCAAAAGTTCTTTAAACTCAGTCTTTGCCAAAGCACTCCACCGAACATGAAAAAGTGTCACTGACCTTTTGTCACTGGACTAAGCGTTCCCTGGATTTAGATTAGACAGAGTTTATGTGTCTCTAGGCAAATTATTAGTTGGCCAGCATCTTTTGTTTTTAGCCTGAGGAGCCAGTTTTTCCTGTTGATTACATTATAACCTGGTCATTTCTTTTAGTGGCTAGACTCAAGAACTCACTACAAGGCCACTTCTTCAGTTCAGAACTGAGGAAGCGGCTTGAAGTGGCTGTGAAACGTATTCGACCAAATAAACTTTTGTCCATCTGACAAATTGAATTTCTCCTTTTGCCACAGATTTTTGCTGCAGTGTAGTGAGTTCTGAATTTCTCCTTTTGCCATGGATTCTACCTGGACGACTGAGGGATTTTACAGACAAGCAGAAATCTTTATTAAAGATCCCATGACATGGTACTTCTTGATGCTTTTATATGGCTCCTTAATGGTTCCCTAATACTGTAAATGAATCCTTCAAAATCAACACTCAGTGCATGAGAAACAGAGATAAGATGAGAAAGAGTAATTTTTCTCTCTCTGAACAGTCCATAATGGGCGTTGTTGCTTGAATGCAAATGAGGAGAAAAGAGATGGCCTATAGTAGAGGGTGGGGGCGTGGCCAAACTCTCCGCTCTCAGCTGATCCATTTCCGTGTTTTTGCACGGGGGAGAGATTTGAAGCGTTCCATTGAAAAATAAACACATTTCCACAGAAAATAAAATTAAACCACTGCTGTTCAAAGGTCCAGAGGCTCAGATAAAGGACTTCCGAGCCTAGAAACACTCGGACGTGCCTCCAGGCAAATAAAAAAACGCATTTCGCATTGCCTAGCGCATTCGCAGTCCAAACTCTCTGGGCGTGATTTACAGAGACGCTGAGTACAGACAGACGGGGGTGGAACTGCATTTGCATTTCTTTTTTCGATCTGACGTCAATAAGTTTCCTTGTTCAAAATCGCCCGTTTGAGCTCCAGAAAAGGATAGCAAATGCTCAGTTTAGACATTTCACAACCATGGGGGGCCTAAACAGGGTAGGGGAGCTCACATTAACATTCAAAAACCTCAGAAAGTGAAAATTTCATGCCATGGGACCTTTAAATATTATTGGCTTATAGAATGTTGTGATGTTATCTGAAATCCACCAATAGCAGTAAAGCTTAGTGTTACCTGGAAGGTGAGGTAGAAGTCCTCCTCCACGTTGCCTTCATAAGAGAGCAGCTCCCCCAGACCGTGAGCCAGCTCCTGCACACATACAAACACATGCATATCCTTACATTAATGCAGTTAATACTTAAGCATGCAGCTGATGTGATGCATATAGAGTGTAGCTAGTGTCCATGTCCAAACATGATGTTACTTGTAAGTGGAGATGTTTACAAGTGAACAGGCTAATAATAATAATTGGTGCGCAGTGATACGACTCGAGAGAAAATAGCACCAAGCGATTATGACTTCTGACTTTTTCGTTTTGTGACGCAAATATATCACTTTTTGGACAAATATTGTTTTGAGAAGAAAAACAAGCTTTATTAACTGTCCTGGCTAACGTGCCGGACCTACTTTCGTCAGGGGCAGAACCGGGGCAGAACTCGGCTCAGAGGACACTGTCAGGGGTAAGTCAGTGTTAAAGGAAAAGTAACTTTTTTTACAATCTGAGCCTTATTTCAGTAATAAAACAAGTAGTTTTACTCACACATAGCACTTTGGTGTCATATGGAGCACTTCCAGAGATGTTTTAGATTTGTGGTTAGCCTAGCGCGACTTCTAGCCATAGCTCGGGGCATATAATATATTCCCCAAGCATGTAATATGCCCCGTGCGGTCTCCAAATAACACAAACTTTAGCACTTTTCAAATCATAGAAGCTCGATATCTTAGTCTACGATTTTGTTTGAAGCAAAAGTGGCCTGTAATCTGAGATTTATCCATAGTTTACAGCTTTGCGTTTTATGTTTGGGTCCCGGGAGCTGAGAGCACAGTTCGCACATGCGCACTGGCGTCCTCATCTACTCGAAACTATGGCTAAATCTCAGATTACAGGCCACTTTTGACCAAACGAAATCATAGGCTCAGACATCGGGCTTCTATGATTTGAAAAGTGCTAAAGTTTGTGTTATTTGGAGACCGCAAACAAGTGCCCCGAGAACTCACATGATGGAGATCGCAAATCTTAAAACATCTCTGGAAGTGCTCCATATGACACCAAAGTGCTATGGGTGAGTAAAACAACTTGTTTTATTACCGAAATAAGGCTCAGATTGTAAAAAACGTTACTTTTCCTTTAATGCACGACACTGCTGAAGGGGACGCCGTACACATTCACATCAAAAAACCCGAACTATCCCTTTAAACAGTTTGAGTCATCCAAAGTTATTCCTCACTTAGATCATGCATTCAGAGCATCCTAAGTATTCACCATCATGAGTTTAAAATCTCTTTTCACTTCACCAGTGCTTTCTACACAGTGGATTTAGATTTTCAGTAGCCCATACAAACTCTGGTATAAGAAGAGTCATGCCCCCACTCCCAGACCTCCTTTGGAGCCAGGCCAGCTCCACGTGTCCAATCAGCAGGTGGGGGTTAGATTGCAGCATAACTATATCATGAGCCTAAAGCACAGATATGAATAAACCATGTCTCTGTGGGTCCCCGAGGGCTTGTGTAAGAGAATGCAAACATGACAGCGGATAATGTAGGAGCTTTGATATGAGCACTAGTGATTTTCTGCTCTATGTTCTCATGTTTCATCACAAATAGACCTGGAGTAATCCTGCAGATTTAGGCTGAGCTCTTCTTTCAAACTGAAAACACTCTGTTCCACCTTGTGATGTCATATGGTAATACAGGAAGTGCACCAATGTGTTTTTAAACTCCATACACATTCACTAGAATCATTTGGATTCCAGTTTCTGCCCTGGAATTGCCACTCTCGACTGAACTAAATGTAAAAGGATGGGACAATAAACAGTAATATTGTTTATCGTGATAAAAAGGGTGCACAATAATAGTTTGTGGGATGTTTTATATCATCGTAATAATCTCCAACAAAGATAATTGCCGTAAATCACCAGAATGTGCAGAAATAAGATTCTTCTCCATGATGTTTTCTTCTAGATAATTGTTGTTTCACTTAAAGGGATATGCCACCCCCAGGTCAAATTTGGGCATCTCCCCACAGTCCAGAGACTAAAATAAGTGGTGGAAAGCGTTTTCCTGCTCACCCAGCCATTGTCCGAGTCTGTCGCCACTGACCGCCGCGGTATCTGCTGCTCCTCCGCCTTAGACTGGAGTCTAACGTCGCCAGAGAAAGATTTCGGCCAAAAGGAATTAATTTGCTCGATGCGTTTCCCAATTACTTTCTGTGTAGTGCGCATTCATATCGAGTGCAAATAAATGTGCAAATCAACACGGAGAGCTTGCCTTGGTCATTTTGGGTGGGAACTATTTTCCAGTGCGGTAGAATACAGCCGTATCACGCAGCACGCTGCCAGGGGAATCCCAGTTACGCACCAGGAAGGGAGTTCCCCTGTTGCACAACGTGGTGCGTGATACGACTGTATTCTTCCGCACTGGAAAATAGTTCCCACCCAAAATGACCAAGGCAAGCTCTCCGTGTTGATTTGCACATTTATTTGCACTCGATATGAATGCGCACTACACAGAAAGTAATTGGGAAACGCATCGAGCAAATTAATTCATTTTGGCCGAAATCTTTCTCTGGCGACGTTAGACTCCAGTCTAAGGCGGAGGAGCACCAGATACCGCGGCGGTCAGTGGCCACAGACTCGGACAATGGCTGGGTGAGCAGGAAAACGCTTTCCACCACTTATTTTAGTCTCTGGACTGTGGGGAGATGCCCAAATTTGACCTGGGGGTGGCATATCCCTTTAAAGGTGAAGGTGGAAAAGAGCATTTTAAGCTGATTTTGAGATGTAGACAGACTAATAATAAAGGGTTAATTAAACTAACTAAATAATAATAAAGTGTTAATTAAACATGTGTGATTAAAACAAAACACAACTCCAGGTCTGTTTTTGATGAGGAAACAACATTATAACATGGCTTAAAGGGACAGTGTGTAAGATTTTTACCCGTTAATTACTGAAATTGAAGATCCCCATTCAAAAATACATTGTTTTCCAAGCCTTTTCACTTCCATCATGAAATCAAAGTATTCTTTTGGACTTAGATATAGTCACATAAAAGGGGGATCTTCCCCATACAGAGGCAGCCACTTTGAATACGAGAGCCGCAGAAGGACATTTGGGCTCCGCCTTCGCCTTCGGCAAGGCTCGTGGTTTTGGGTAAACAACACAAGCATGCTGCCGGATCAGACGTCGTAATGGATCTAACACGTGTTTTGGACTAAATTGTTTTACTGGATTTTATTCGCTGGATCCTTACGGACAAATTGAGAGCAAGTTTATGGTGAAATACAGAGTTTGACCTGTGCAAAGCATTCTAAGGTAAGCTAACCTCGTTTTGTGCTTTTCCGTATAAAAGCCCCATGTGCTCGGGGAGTGATTGTTTTGCAGGGAAATGAATTGCATAGTCAAAAAGAGGAGACTGTAAGGTTTCACTTGATGTGTAGAGTGTCATGGTACATGATCGGGAATGTGTGTTTTCATGAGAAAAAAAAACTAAAACAAAAACGGGACCGCGTTTTATTTATACAGTAGCGGCTCGTGCGCGCGCCCGGGTGACCCTCGAGGTCTGCCGTAGCTAAAACAGAAAGTGCAATAGCACCATCCACCTATGCGCCACGAATCCTACACACTGAGGCTTTAAAGCTCAAAAGATGATTTTATGTAATAAAGGACCTTTAAAGGTGGGGAGTTGATAGAGATGTCATAGCTTTACCTGGAATGTTCCACATTATTGTAATTAAAGCCTTAAACCAAAAAAGAGACACCTAGAGTGCCATCTCCTGCTTGTTTCCATGGAAATGTTGTTTCTTTGGCTATAATATAATATTCCACAGTATGGCATAAAACCTCCCTAGCTCCATGGACAAAGTTCAAAAGTATAGTTTTAATCTTCTGTTTCCATGGAAACATGCAGGTGATGTGCTACCTCCAATAAGTGACATTCTGTACTTTTAATTTCTCTCTTTCTATAGAGACAAACAGATGATACAACCAGGCCAAGTAGATGTGTGGAGAGGTCAGCCCCTCAGAGTGTGCGCTCTGTTTCATCCTCCTTTTCTTCAACTCTAAAACAACTATTTCAGGTACTGCTATGACAACATTAAAGCCCCAGTGTGTAGGATTTGTGGGGCATAGGTGGATGGTGCTATTGCACTTCCTCTTTTGGCTACGGCAGACCTCGAGGGTCACCCGGGTGCGCCGTAACGCGGACAGCACCCGCCACTGTGCGAGCTCTCGCCGACAACTACGGTATAAATAAAACGCGGTCCCGTTCACTGTTTTTTTTTTCTTTTCGCATAAAAGCACACATTCCCGATCGTGTACCATGACAATCTACATATCAAATGAAACCTTACAGTCTCCTCTTTTTGACTATGCAATTCATTTCCCGGCACAACAATCACTCCCCGAGCACATGGGGCTTTTATACGGAAAAGCACAAAACGAGGTTTGTTACTTAGCTTACCTTTGAAGGCTCTGGACAGGTCAAACTCTGTATTTCACCATAAACTTGGTCTCAATCTGTCCGTAAGGATCCAGCGAATAAAATCCAGTAAAACAATTTAGTCCAAAACACGTGTTAGATCCATTACGACGTCTGATCCGGCAGCATGCTTGTGTTGTTTACCCAAAACCACGAGCCTTGCCGAAGGCGAAGGCGGAGCCCAAATGTCCTTCTGCGGCTCTCGTATTCAAAATGGCTGCCTCTGCATGGGGAAGATCCCCCTTTTATGTGACTATATCTAAGTCCAAAAGAATACTTTGATTTCATGATGGAAGTGAAAAGGCTTGGAAAACAATGTATTTTTGAATGGGTATCTTCAATTTCAGTAATTAACGGGTAAAAATCTTACACACTGTCCCTTTAATTATGACAACTATGAACTATGCTACGGCTATGATACAGTCATGTCTTTATTCACAAGTAGAGTCCCAAACCTCTTCCTCCATTGCTTTATTACAAAGCCATGCCTCCTTTAACAACTACATAAAGCCTCAGTACATTTATCTCCTGCAGAACAAAACACTGACAGTGACAGAGCTTCGTCTCCGCACGGACACACTGAACTGAAATGAACACTTTCATGTAGTGGCTACTGAAAATGGGCTACTTTATATAAAAGAGAGACAGTGGAGAGGGGTCACTGGGTCAGAGCTACTCTCAGGACCATAGCAACAGTTGTCAGGGATCAGGGGGGCGGGGCCTAGAGGAGTCTGGCTGCAGGACTTTTCCTCATGTCTGAAACACCAGAATCAAACCTGCACTGGTCTTTACACAGGTTCAGATGTGAAAACAGATGACTTCTCCCAACTATGAACTGACCAGAAGAGTTTCTTTTTAACATATTTTTGAGCAATAAAAAAGATGTCGCTGAGTAAATTTAAGTTTAATGATATACTGAGGAACATTCCAGGGAAAGAAAAAAATCCATCATCAAAATGAGGTCTGCTTCAGTAAACTCCACAGAGACAGACTGTCCAAGCTCAGGAGGAAGTTTTACTAAAGGTAACGGCTGAACATTCTGCCATACACACTTAAAGGAGCATTGTGTAACTTTTCTGGTGGGTCCATCAGACACTTTTCTCCATGGAGATGTAATTGCTGTGTCGGGAATATTTCACAGTATGATATTAAACCCTTTTATCTTCATGGAGACCAAACCAGACCAAGTAACAAGCGACCCCACTCACAGTCACAATGCCTGTTTTTCTGTGTATTTTTGAGCAGTAAACCCACCTGTAATTTAATTTTATGTTTAAAGGTCCCATGGCATGAAATTTTCACTTTCTGAGGTTTTTGAACGTTAATGTGAGCTCCCCTACCCTGTTTAGGGCCCCCATCCCATGGTTAAAAGTTGTGAAATGTCTAAACTGAGCTCAAACGGGCGATTTTGAACAAGGCACCTTATTGACGTCAGATTGAAAAAAGAAATGCAAATGCAGCTCCACCCCCGTCTGTCTGTACTCAGCGTCTCTGTAAATCACGCCCAGAGAGTTTGGACTGCGAATGCGCTAGGCAATGTGAAATGCGTTTTTTTATTTGCCTGGAGGCACGTCCGAGTGTTTCTAGGCTCGGAAGTCCTTTATCTGAGCCTCTGGACCTTTGAACAGCAGTGGTTTAATTTTATTTTCTGTGGAAATGTGTTTATTTTTCAATGGAACGCTTCAAATCTCTCCCCCCGTGCAAAAACACAGAAATGGATCAGCTGAGAGCTAGAGCGGAGAGCGGAGAGTTTGGCCACGCCCCCACCCTCTACTATAGGCTAGCTCTTTTCTCCTCATTTGCATTCAAGCAACAACGCCCATAATGGCCTGTTCAGAGAGAAAAAAAATACTCTTTCTCATCTTATCTCTGTTTCTCATGCACTGAGTGTTGATTTTGAAGAAGGATTCATTTACAGTATTAGGGAACCATTAAGGAGCCATATAAAAGCATCAAGAAGTACCATGTCATGGGACCTTTAAAACTATGGAACATTCTAGGCAGAGCAATAACATATCCATAGAAACAAGCAGGTGACGGACCCCCACCCCCGTGATGTCACTGCAAAGTACGAACAGCCACGATTTCCACATGTGGCTGCTGGGAAATGTGAACCACGCTGTGTAATGTCCTTCACTCACTCTGGGACATGAGGCGCTTAAGCAGCAGCTGTCTTCTCTCGACTCGAGGGTGTTCCTGTCCGGTATGCAGGGAGAACAGCTAAAGCCTACGTGCCCTGGAGCAAGACACTGCACTTAAAACAATAACATGCTCAACTATATAAAATATATAAAACTGTGTGTCACTGTGTGTGAGATCAATAATGTCTTAATCTTAAAGGAAAAGTAACATTTTTTTTACAATTTGAGCCTTATTTCGGTAATAAAACAAGTTGTTTTACTCACCCATAGCACTTTGGTGTCATATGGAGCACTTCCAGAGATGTTTTAGATTTGCGGTTAGCCTAGCGCGACTTCTAGCCATAGCTCGGGGCATATAATATATTCCCCGAGCATGTAATATGCCCCGTGCGGGCTCCAAATAACACAAACTTTAGCACTTTTCAAATCATAGAAGCTCGATGTCTTAGTCTACGATTTCGTTTGAGTCAAAAGTGGCCTGTAATCCGAGATTTATCCATAGTTTACAGCTTTGCGTTTCATGTTTGGGTCCCGGGAGCTGAGAGTGAAATAAACTGTGACTCCGCACATGCGCACTGTCCTCCTCATCTACTCGAAACTATGGCTAAATCTCGGATTACAGGCCACTTTTGACCAAACGAAATCGTAGGCTAAGACATCGAGCTTCTATGATTTGAAAAGTGCTAAAGTTTGTTATTTGGAGACCGCAAACAAGTCCCCCGAGAACTCACATTATGGAGATCGCAAATCTAAAACATCTCTGGAAGTGCTCCATATGACACCAAAGTGCTATGGGTGAGTAAAACAACTTGTTTTATTACCGAAATAAGGCTCAAATTGTAAAAAACGTTACTTTTCCTTTAAAACAAACAGTGAAATAAAGGGCACAGTGGGGCTGGGCAATATGGGAAAAAAAGAATCACACTTTCTTATCCGCATATTGATCGAACTCGATTTTCGAATCGATCTTCCTCCATCTTATTGAAAACATATAGACATACTTCATTCTAAGTATACGGACAGGCCATATACTTGAAAAAGCACAGAACCTCCAGAATAAGAGGAAGTACAACTTATTTAAAGGTACACTGTGTAACTTTTCTGGTTGAGGGTATGTCAAATGCTTTTCTGTCTTGCCCAAGGACACAATGACAGGATTCATCTGTGGGAGCTTCTGATCAGATTTCTGTTGTAAAACAGCACGGCCTTGGGTCTAGTCAGTATTAGAAATGATCAGGTTCAATATTTGTGAATTTACCCTTCTGATATTTCACTGCCACGTACAGTGTAATCAATAGGGAAAACTTAAAGGAAAAGTAACGTTTTTTTTACAATCTGAGTAGTAAAACAAGTAGTTTTACTCACCCATAGCAGTTTGGTGTCATTTTCAGCAGTTTCGTAGAAGTTATGTTGTAGCGTATCCGTTAACTTGAGTGCTCGGGGCATTACTTTGCGGTCTCCAAATAACACAAACTTTAGCACTTTTCAAATCATAGAAGCTCGATGTCTTAATCTACGATTTCGTTTGAAGCAAAAGTGGCCTGTAATCCGAGATTTAGCCATAGTTTCGAGTAGATGAGGACGCCAGTGCGCAAGTGCGGACTGTGCTCTCAGCTCCCGGGACCCAAACATGAAACGCAAAGCTGTAAACTATGGATAAATCTCAGATTACAGGCCACTTTTGCTTCAAACAAAATCGTAGACTAAGACATCGGGCTTCTATGATTTGAAAAGTGCTAAACTTTGTGCTATTTGGAGCCCGCATGGGGCATATTACAAGCTCGGGGAATATATTATATGCCCCGAGCTATGGCTAGAAGTCGCGCTAGGCTAACCGCAAATCTAAAACATCTCTGGAAGTGCTCCATATGACACCAAAGTGCTATGGGTGAGTAAAACAACTTGTTTTATTCCCGAAATAAGGCTCAAATTGTAAAAAAAAACATTACTTTTCCTTTAAGTATAACATTATCACATTCTAGAATCTGAAAACCTCCAATATTTGATTTGACGTTTAGCTCATATCTGGGGACACAGATTGGTCCTGTTTATAGAATTTAAAATGGAAATGTTACGGTCCCTCTTTAGTCAAAATAAATGTTCTGATAAATAATGTATTGTATGGTTGCCAGATTACTTGAACTTTAACTATGAGTTGTAAACATTTAAATGTACCAGTAACACATAATATATTTTCATCACCATGTTTCCTTTTATTGTTTTGAAAATGTTATATTCACCAAAAACAACGTATGTATGTTTTATAAGTTTCACCTTTGTTTTTGATGCTGTGAGTCAAATCGCATCAGGTGAAGTTGTAGTGTCTTGTTCTGTATCATGTTTTTCTATATTTATGGAGAAATGACATGTGAGAGTGTGGGATGATGTCAGGTCTGGACTGGGACAAAAAAATGGCCCTGGCATTTTTGGCTTAGACCAGCCCCTCATAATTAGTCCTGGTTCAGACCTGATTTAGTCCTGATTAGTCCTGGTTTAGTCCTGGTTCAATCCTGTTTTAGTCCTGATTTAGACCTGATTAGTCCTGGTTTAGTCCTGGTTCAGACCTAGTCTGGTTAACACCTGACCATATCACAAGTGAGATATGGGTCTGGAAACTCGCTTCGAAAAATCCCGTAGCGGAGGTGTGGTTAGCGATTGCCAACGGCCGTTTATTGGGCGTTATGAATGTCTATCATTGAGCGTAGACCTGGTTTAGTCCTGGTTCAGACATGGTTCAGTTGTCAGTTCAAACTACAAGCTTCCGTTTGTCATGTAGTACGCGTCACCGTCTTGCCACACCTCCCCCGCTCTCTGATTGGGGCCCTAAATCTGGGACTCTCGCTTGGACGAGTTTCCAGGCCGCCTTCCAGTTCGAAACGAACGGAAGCGGC
>JAVJIX010000095.1:525000-612500 GCA_036785185.1 Paratrypauchen microcephalus
ACAGGAACAGGAACAGCAGCAACAACAGCAACAACAACAGCAACAACAGCAGCAACAGCATCAACAACAACAGCAGCAACAGCAGCAGCAGCAACAACAACGGCAACAACGACAGAACAACAGCAACAACAACAGCAACAACAACAGCAGCAACAACAACAGCAGCAGCAGCAACAGGAACAGCAGCAGCAACAGGAACAGCAGCAACAACAACGACAACAGGAACATCAGCAACAACAACAGCAGCAGCAACAACAGCAGCAGCAACAACATCAACAACAGCAGCAACAACAGCAGCAACAACAGCAGCAACAACAACATCAACAACAGCAGCAACAACAACAACAGCAGCAACAACAACAGCAACAACAAGAACAACAGCAACAGGAACAGCAGTAGCAACAGCAACAGGAACAGCAGCAACAACAGCAATAGCAACAACAGCAACAGGAACAACAGCAGCAACAACAACAGTAACAACAGCAGCAACAACAGCAGCAACAACAACAGCAGCAACAACGACAGAAACAACAGCAACAACAGCAGCAGCAGCAACAACAACAACAGCAACAACAGAAACACCAACATCAACAGCAACAACATCAACAGCAACAACAGCAACAACAACAGCAACAACAGCAACAACAACAGCAACAACGGCATAACTATATTATAACTATAGAATAAACACAAGCACAATATGTAAAATCAACTTGATGTAAGATGTAAACACTGTTGTTCACTCATCATTATCTTACTTTAAGTTGTATTTGGATTGATTCATGCATGTTTGTGTAATCCTGTTTTCCTGCTTTTGAGGCATGAGTGCTCAGAAAATCTCTGTTTTGACAAATCCCTTATCTCCGCCCACTGCTCTGTACATACAATTAAAAATACAGACTGGAGGTCAAACATGTAGAGTTAAAAATGTCATGTAGTCAATTTTCTACAATACAAATACATGAATTACATAGCTAGCATTGTGTAACTTTTCTGGTGGGTCCGTCAGACGCTTTTCTCCATGAGGATGCTATTGCATTGTCTGGAATGTTTCACAGTATGGCATTAAACCTTTCTATCAACATGGAGACCAAACTGGACCAAGTTACATGTCAGATCTGTGGAGAGGCGACCCCTCTCACGGTCAGAATGCCTGTTTTCTAGATATTTTTGAGCTATAAAACCACCTGTAATTGAATAAAGGTAAAGTAGAGCTGCTTATGATAGCGATACAGGTTGAGGAACATACCTCTCGACGTCTGGACACCATCACGAGCATGCTGACAGAACTGTGTACAAACAGTGCAGCACAACCTGCTGTACGCTAGGAGGAACTGCCTAGGGCTCTAGCGACTCTGCAAGGTGACATGAAGTTGGGGGCCTGGCAGAACCAGGGTTCTGGCTAATTGTCCATTCGCCTGGGTTCTAAAAATGTATTGATTATGTTAAATTAGTCCCCTTGGTGTAATTAATCAGTCTCCCTGAAATCTCTGGAACAAACAGGACTCTTTGTTTTGTCTTTGTCTCCTGCATAACACTCCCCCCAAGAACACAGCTGTGTTTTGTTTTTTTTAAATCACGGCACACTATAAACAAAGGACATATAAATTCAGCTGGAACACGCTGAAGATGTATTCTGTAAACACTCTGCCCTGCCGATTTAGTAATGTTCGCCTCAGCTTCAGTTTTCAATTAATTTCATCAATATTCTGTTCTGCTCCCCCTCCCCAACCTCCTGTTTGTTTACCAAACAAAAAGACGCCGTGTGTTGCCTATCCCATTGTTTTTGTCGTAATATGTTTGTGAATATTGATTGTACTGGATCTTTTTCTACTCTTACGCCCCTTCCCCTCCCCCGGCCGTCACTCACTGTCTCTGCTTGGCCAGGGAGAAATTTCCATTCACTGTATGTTGTGTACATATGGCAGAATTGACAATAAAGCTAACTATGAACTATTAATGTCATACTGTGGAATATTCCAGGCAGAACAGTGACATCTCCATAGAAACAAGCAGGTGACGACCACCCCCCCGCAAAAAGTTACATAGTGCACCCCTAGTTCTGCAGTTTTAAACAGGACATTTGTCCATATAGTTCACCGTAAAGTGGAACTAAAGACTAAATCAACTTTTTGGTGCAAAATACGACAAACTGCAGCTTTCTGGTCAAAATCTCAAGTACTACGTAACATCACACAGCACTGTCCTGACTACAATCAGGTGTTTCTAATAGGGATGTCCCGATCAGGTTTTTTGGCCCTCTGATCCGATTCCGATCATTTGATTTTGAGTATTTAAGTACACTTATTACTTATTATTTATCTTTCTGGGTGTCACGGATGTAGGACATGTAGTTTGTCAGAAATGTTCTTATAAAGAGCTGCAGAGCTTTCTCGGTGAAATAAACCTAGTGGTGAGATGGCACTTCAAATCGAGGTTCGATGTGCTCCATAAGCAGAAGAAATCCAGGGTTCTCTACAAAGGCGAATGGTAGGTCACTCATTGTGATCATTTGTGCCCCTGGCTGTGTTCTCCTGGGCCTTCGCACTGTCAAGGGGCATTTTTCTCTCCTTTTCAAACTCTCCTGCAGCGTGAGCTGACTCGTCTTTGGCTGGTGCCGTATCGGTTTGTTGTGTTAAATGTCGCCCTTTCCTTTCCACCCGTCACAATCTCAAGTTTACATATCCCACAGTTTGCTATGGCAATGTTGTTGTCATCAACTTTATAGTATTTTCAGACCGGAGACATACTCGCCAAACATTATAGCGTTCTTATAGTGCTCATTATAGCGCTCTTCTTATCTCCTCTCTGTACTCGCACTTTGCGCTTCGAGCTGCTTCTGTGCATTTAACCAATAACGTGTCGCCGCACGTGTTGATGTTTCTGTGTGAAGTCTGACTCTGTGCCACCGCATAACCATAGATCTCATCTAGGATATGTTAAAAAATAATAAGAATATATATACAGTGGTACCTCACCTTACGAAAGACCCAACAAACGAAAATTCCAAGTTACAAAACGCCTTCATGTTAAATTTTGGTCTCTAGATACGAAAGAAAATTCAAGTTACGAAACGCGAAATCTCAAAAATTCAAATAATGCGCGCTCAGCCACACACATTATACGCTTTTCTCAGACTGGAATTAAACTTTTCTCACATTTGTCTCTGTTTAAACACTCAAACTTTCATAGATTTTCA
This sequence comes from Paratrypauchen microcephalus, assembly GCA_036785185.1. Taxonomy (NCBI): domain Eukaryota; kingdom Metazoa; phylum Chordata; class Actinopteri; order Gobiiformes; family Gobiidae; genus Paratrypauchen; species Paratrypauchen microcephalus. The sequence continues at coordinate 528,200 of JAVJIX010000095.1, forward strand.
ACAAAATGTATTAATAGTGAAGCGTGGGGGGAAGGGGGAGGGTGGAGAAGTGTGCGCAGGGACACATGTGTGATAGCGCAGCATGACCCGGCGCGGGGCTGCGAGCACCAGACCTGTGCCTCCTCTAAACCAGGATTAAACCAGGTCTGAACCAGGTCTGAACCAGGTCTAAACCAGGTCTAAACCAGGTCTAAACCAGGTTTAAACCACCTGCGTTCGTTCATGCGCTCGGACTGCGTGCGGTCCCCTCCTCGCTGCTCGCCTCAACTGTGACTCGTGAGAAACCAGGAAATAGACCCGCACACGTCGCTTTAATCCACCTGGTCTAGTCCTGGTTTAGTCCAGGTTTAGTCCTGGTCCAGTCCAGGTATAGACCTTGTTTAGACCTGGTTTAGTCCACGTTTAGTCCTGGGTCTACAGTCTCTTAGCTAATCAGGACGCAGAACACAGTGTTACACTATAAAAAAAAGTTACACTATAAAAAAAAACTTGGATCGCGGCCTTGGAACGAATCAGGCTTTTTCCATTGAAATAGCTACTCAACTTACGAAAAATTCACGTTACGAAACCACTTCTGGAACGAATTAATTAATTAAGGTGAGGTACCACTGTACATATATATCCGATCCTGATCGGGAGGTAACGTCCGATTCCGATCCGAAACCACGTGATCGGGGCCGACTTCCGATCATGTGATCAGATCGGGACATCCCTAGTTTCTAATACAAACACCTGGCTGTTAGAAGTATGGATACCTGATAGACCAATCACACTGTTCCTTATACCTCCAGACTCCACCGCTCCTCCCCCCTTTGAAATGTGATTATGGGCGGAGTTTAAATAATTGTATTAACTCTCTGTAGATGTATTTATGTTGCCACTTACCGGCATGACCTGCTGCAAGTCCTCTAGCGTTGCTGTCGCCATGCCAACCAGGGCGTTTGGGTCACACGGTGCATTGGACGGAGTCAGGAGTTTTCTGTAAGAGAGCAGAGAGGACTTTTACGTTTTGTTTGCTCAAAGCTGGGACTTGAACTCAACTTTCAACCAGGAGGTCACCATGAACAATTAAAACAACCCCACAAATCAGACACAAAATATTTTTTTTACTTTTTAGTCTTGTTTAAAAATGTAGTGGACTAGAACGTACAGATACTTGCTCTCAAATGTAGTGAAGTAATATTATCCAGTGTACATTTTAAAGTAAAGGTGATTAAAAACTAAAAAGGTTAACAATAAAAAATGATGATAAAAGTAGAAATTCAATTTGTCAACTGGACAAAGTTTATTTGGTTAAAACGTTTCGCAGCTCATCCGAGTTGCTTCGTCAGTTCTGGTTAGAGTGCTGATGGACACTGCTTATATCTCGCTGCAGGGAGGAGCTAACTACAATTCTTCTGAAACTTTGTTTTGAGTTTGTTTGTTTTGGGTTTCTGTCTTTTGTGTTCCCAATTTCTCTCTGGCGTCTAGTTTAGCATACCCATTCAAACCCTAATGGGTGTTTTCACACATCTGGACCTGACCTGCTGCCCTATTGTTTCCTTTGTTTGTTTTGATTTAGGTTTGACAATGGAATTATAAATGGGAGACATTCCTATTCCTATTTAAGAGATTTAAGAGAATCCTTCTCTTAAGATTCTCTTACGAGAATCCTTCTTTAAACAGGAATGGGGGAGTCAGACATAATTTGCTCCCATATATAATTCCATTGTCAAACCTAAATCAAAACAAACAAAGGAAACAATAGGGCAGCAGGTGTGAAAACACCCATTAGGGTTTGAATGGGTATGCTAAACTAGACGCCAGAGAGAAATTGGGAACACAAAAGACAGAAACTCAAAACAAAGAGGTGGGATAGTTTCAGAATAAGACACTTTACCCACATTTGCCTAGTATGAAAGATGAGTGTTGGAGGTGGTCGGAGGGGCCGATGGCGCAGATTGGCAGCCTCACTTCCGTCAGTCTGCCCCAGGGCAGCTGTGGCTACAGAAAGTAGCTTACCACCATCAAGTGTGGAGTGAATGAACAATGAACTGTAAAGCGCTTTGGGTGTCATAAAAGGCGCTATATAAATGCTATGAATTATTTATTATTATTATTATTATTATTATTATTATTATTATTATTATTATTATTATTATTATTATTATTATTAATTTCCGTGTAGTTAGCTCCTCCCTGCAGCTAGATATAAGCAGTGTCTAACCAGAACTGACGAAGCAGCGCGGATGAGCTGCGAAACGTTTTCGAGCAAATAAACTTTGTCCAGTTGACAAATTGAATTTCTCCTTTTATCATGGATTCTACCTGGACGACTGAGGGATTCTTCACACAATAAAAAATGATGTTTATATGAGTGGTTATAATTTGCCAAAATCTCCTTAATTCTCCATAGTTTAGGAAATGGCAAAATTCAAATCCCAAATTCTCCAGTTTTCTCCAACATTATGTTCCACTTCACTTTTGCTCCCAGTTTTTTCCATTTGGAATTTTGAATGTTTTTGCTTACAAACTTTTTGATGGCAGAAGCAGAGGAGTACCTGTAAACATAAAGAGGGAAGTGTATGTCCAGAGCGATGCTGTTGTACACGGCCAGGCCCATCAGCTGATACAGAGTTAAGGGACAAGAGACAGTGGTTTTACATCTGAATATTCAATGTACACAAAGGTGGCGACAGAAATTTTGACACTTTTTTTTTGGTTGGGGGACTGTCATCTGCTTATTTCTACGGATATGTCATTTCTCTGCCTGGAATATTCCACAGTATGACATTAAACAGCTCTACCTTACATTTATTCAATTACAGGTGGTTTTATATCCAAACCAATCCAACTTTACCAACACAGTCTAAGTACAATATAGTAAGCACAATATAAATGAACACGTTAAATAAAGCACAAAATAAATAAATAAGAAAATCAATAAAAAACATAAAAAATACTAAAATTTGCAAATAAAAAATAGCAAATAAAATCTATAAAAGACAGCCAGAGAAGCAGATTTAAAAGAATCGACTGAAGGCGCAGTCTTAATGTGAGGAGGGAGAGCATTCCAAAATTGTATAGCTCAAAAATACCTAGAAAAACAGACGTTCTGACTGTGAGCGGGGTCGCCTCTCCACAGTTCTGACCTGTAACGTGGTCTGGTTTAGGGGCCGTTTAGACGAGGACGATTGCGACTGAAAATGACAAAATATTCTATCGGAAGTGTCTTTCGTTTACACGGCGGCAGCGGCGCCGTCGGGCTCTGAAACCGCAAAAATCTGAAGACTCCTTCCAGAGTGTGGAGTTCTGAAGACGGCCCGGGTGTCTCCGTCTAAACGGCAAGAAGCGCAAAACATGTTCACGCCGCATACACCTGACTGGATGCGCCAAACCGGTAAAAACAATAACAATACGTCGCAGGTGACAGAGGCGAGTTTGGACAAGACCGGGCAGAACCAGTCAGTGGTGGGACAATTTTGAGAATGGATTAGTTGATGACAGTGCTTGGGTGGAAAACTTCAGAATGACTAAACAAGCTCTTGTTGCATTAAGCGAAGAGCTCCGACCCGACATCGAGGGCGAAACAACCGTAATGAGAGCCCCTGTCGGTGTCCTGAAAAAGGTAGGTGTTTTTATTAGCGGCCTGGCATGCATATTCAATCGAATTCACCCACTTTTGCGTCTTCGTATAAACAAACATTTCCTGTTGAGAACGCTCGTCTAAACGGGGATAAAAAATTGAAGACGAGACGCCGCTGTTTTTATCGTCGCCGTATAAACGTAGCCTTAGTCTAAATCAGGGGTCTTCAACGTTTTTCAGGCCAGGGACCCCCAAACAGATGGCGAACTGGGCCAGGGACCCCCTACTATATATACGGCATAGAATTGTGTTTTATATTAAATTGAGCTCAGTGTCATGTATAAACATTGCTACTCTGTTATGGTACATCCAATACAAGGAAATAATACACAGGTTAATACTGTATTTTACACTATAAAATATAAAAATTATATTATTTTAAAGTGAAATCAAAAGATTTCGTGACCCCCCTGCAGTACCTCCGCGACCCCCCCCCCAGGGGTCGCGACCCCCCTGTTGAAGACCTCTGGTCTAAATGAAGATAAAAAGGTTAAATGTCATACTGTGAAACACTGGTATGGTTGCATTTTTATATAGCGCTTTCACAACAAGGAACCACTCACCCATTCACACACACATTTATACACCAGTGTACGCAGACACTGGGGGAAGACACGGGGGTTAACTCTTTCACTGCCAGCCTGTTTTCAAAATCTAAGCCTGTAGAGTGCCAGAGATTCAGAGAATTTTCACTGATTTTACAAGACTCACAGAATACTGAGTTCTTTGACTATATAAACATGGCACACATCAAAATAAAGCCTGATAGTAAATAACTGATAGTAGAACATAGGGAAGTTTCAGCAAAAACACTGGTTTTTGAGCAAGAAATGGAGAAAACGAGCGTTGAGTTCAGAGAAGGATTTCGAGCAGATCAGTGACTTTGACATCAATATTTATTGATTTAGTGACACCTCAAACATCTAAAATAACAGAGAAAGAGATTTTTGATGACAAAGTACATTTTTTATTTACAAATATAAGAATATAAGGCTCTGTGAATAGTGCCAAGAGATGTTTACAGGATATAATAATATCTTTTCATATAAAACAGAACTTTGTTGAGGCTTTGTCTGAGGCCCAGAGTACAGACCCATAATAAAAACTAATACACACACACACACACACACCTACACACACACACACACACACACACATATATATATATATGTACATACACACAAGCCCATGCATAAACCTTTACACACACACACAGCTACACACGCACGCGCGCACGCACGCACACGCACGCACGCACACACACACACACACACACACACACAACTTCATTCATTACAATTACCATACAGCACCATTACTGCTCCAAGTCAGTAAACTTCTTCTTTGGAGCTGTCGTAGTTCTGAGGAGACTCCCTGGTCCGTGCAGCGCACACAGGACACGCCCCCTCCTCGGGCACAGCAGATCTCTGCTCAGACCTCGCTGCTTGATCCGGCTTGTCTCTGCGATCCTCTGATCCAGGATCCTGGGTCCCAAGAGCGATCTGATCGCTCCATAGGCGCTGATCAACAGTTATCTGCTTTTCCGGGTTCGCTGGCCTCGCCATCTTACACACATCTATACACACACTGCACTCCTCCTTTCTTCCCCGGCTCTGATCGGCAAATAATGATACAAGATCGCCATCTACAGGTTGAGAGATGTGAATTACACCTCAAAAGTTGCTCCAGGCCGTAACCTAGCAACCCCCGCTGAAAAACGTGTTGAACGTCTATAGACGTTCTGGCAATCAACGGTTGGGTTCGCCCGAACGTCTATAGACGTCTCCGGCAGCCAATGAGTTAAGTGTCTTGCCCAAGGACACAACAACACATTCCAGACAAAGCAAACACATCGCCATGGAGAAAAGGATTTCACGGACCCTCCACCTGAAAAGTAAACAAAATATGGTTTTGCTTCTTTAGAGATCCTTTCAGGTTGACTTTGATCTTCCAACCAAAGCACCAATAACCTTTCCATCTCAATAATTAGACCACTACGCTGCTTGTTTATCACTGTCGCTTTCATAGGAGCAGATCAGAGCCCACATCAGGTACTTCTGCCCACATTGGGCACGCACACGAGGCCGTCTTCTCCGCCCTACAACCACAACAAAGCGTATTCTTCCGCCGTGCACCGCGCGCCGTTCGCGTTTGTTTACATCGCTTACCAGGCTAAACCGCGTAAGACGGAATGACGCATAATATATATATATATTTTTTATGGGGGCGCGTTCGTAACCACAAAACGTCGTAAGTCGAGACCGTCGTAACCCGAGGACCCCCTGTATATTTATTTTGTGTTAAAGGTCCAGTGTGTAGGATTCGTGGCGCATAGGTGGATGGTAGCTATTCCACTTCCTCTTTTGGCTACGGCAAACGTCGAGGGTCACCCGGGCGCACCGTATCGCGGACAGCTCGCGTACCAGCGCGCAGCCGGCCTTTGCGAGCCCTCACCGACAAAACGCGGTCCCTGTTTTTTTTTTTCTTTTCGCATGAAAACACACATTCCCGGTCGTGTACCATGACAATCTACACATCAAATGAAACCTTACGGTCTCCTCTTTTTGACTATGCAATTCATTTCCCAGCAAAACAATCACTCCCCGAGCACATGGGGCTTTTATACGGAAAAGCACAAAACAAGGTTAGTTACTTAGCTTACCTTTGGAGGCTCTGGACAGGTCAAACTCAGGATTTCACCATAAACTTGGTCTCAATCTGTCCATAAGGATCCAGCGAATAAAATCCAGTAAAACAATTTAGTCCAAAAAACGTGTTAGATCCATTACGACATGTGATCCGGCAGCATGCTTGTGTTGTTTACCCAAAACCACGAGCCTTGCCGAAGGTGGAGCCCAAATGTCCTTCTGTGGCTCTCGTATTCAAAATGGCTGCCTCTATATGGGGACAATCCCCCTTTTATGTGACTATATCCAAAATAATATAGTCCAAAAGAATACTTTGATTTCATGATGGAAGTGAAAAGGCTTGGAAAACAATGTATTTTTGAATGGGTATCTTCAATTTCAGTAATTAACGGGTAGAAATCTTACACACTGTCCCTTTAGGCCAATACTGTCAATGTTTTTTCCTCAACATTGTGCATTTAAATGTCTGGGAAATTCCCAATAGAGCTCTGAATACAAGTACCACCATATATGAATCGTGTGTGTGTGTGTGGGGGGGGGGGGCACATGTGTGGCCCAGATGTGCGGGAGGGGGTAGGGGGTAGAGTAGTACAGAGGGAGTACTGCTAATTACAGGTAGACGACAAAATCTGGACAAATAAGCACATGGGCGTAATAAAAAGCAACTGTGTAATTACTGCAAACATTGGGGCTAATTAAAGATGCATTATGTAACTTTTAATAGAGACGCTTTCCCTGGAATGTTTCACAGTGGCATTTAACATTTTACTTTCAAGGCCATATACCTGTAGTTTTTTTCATGCATGTGAACTGTGTCAGATATATTATACAAGAAGCTCTTCAGGTCAAAATAAGGCCACTGTTTTCATCTGCATCTGACCGATCATCGGGAAGTGCTAGCATGCTGGTTTTGTTTGCTTTACCATGACGGCAAATCTCCAGTAACATCGCCATGGAGACAAGCGGGTGGCAGACACTAGAATAGCCACACAGTGCAGCTTTAAACTTGTGTTAGTTGTGTATTTAGGCCAGTCTTTATAAGAAAGAAAGAAAGCTATGCCTTTATTAGTCCCACAGTGGGGAAATTCCAGTTCTGCATTTAACCCATCCTGTTATTAGGAGCAGTGGGCAGCACATTACTGCGCCCGGGGACCATCTCCATGATCTTCTTGCTTCGGTTTGGTCAGGACCTAAGCTGGAGGATTTACCTATGGTGCATGTTTTGGGTTGGTGGGGGAAACCGGAGTGCCCGGAGGAAACCCACCCAGACACGGGGAGAACATGCAAACTCCGCACAGAAAGGCTCGGGTGACCCGGGGATCAAATCCAGACCATGCATGCAAACTCCACACAGAACACACACCCGGGGATCGATCCCGGAACCTTCTTGCTGTGAAGGATGAGTGCTACCCACTCAGCCACCGTGCCGCCAAGCTTTATAGCCAGAGGTGAGAGGAGCCAGAAATTGTACTCAACTAAAAGAAACATTACTTCAAACCAATGTCACTCATGTACATGTACTTGTTATGTTGTACAAAGTAGTGGCCGTACCATCTGAATTAGAATTTGAAGTTAATGTATTTCGAGGGCAAAACCTGAAATAATGCACACACTTGTAGACTTACTTGCAGTGGCAAAAGTACAATTACTTCAATAAAAATATTATTCAAGTAGGAGAAAAAGTATTCTGGTAGAAAAGTACAAGTTACTCAAGTCACTCAAGTAAATGCATGTGAGTAAATGTAGCTGAGTACTCCCCACCTGATCATATAATATTTTCAAAATTTCCTCCACTATTTCTGATCAAAAGTAGTCAAATAGCCACTAGAGGGCAGCACTACGGTTCTGCTGTGATACAAGTCTGCTGTTCACCGTCTGCATCTACTCAAAGTATTTCATTTCCATTAATTAAGTGCACGTTAGCATGCTAGTTGCTGATTTGACTCTACCATCACAGCAAAAGTCCGTTCTGTTTCTGAAAGTTGGGAAAAGCTCTTATAATCTCATCGCAAACTGTTTCAAATGAACTAGTTCTCTGTTTTTCACGTATTGTAAGACAAGTCAAAATCAGGTACGGCGCCATTATAACCACTGCAAAAGTATAAACGCATGGTATGAGTCCAAAATGGTTTGTCAGAAGTGCAAACGTGAACACACAAATTCTCAAAAACAAAATTGTGCAACTAAAATAAGACAAGTAAGACAAAGGCTGTGCAGCTGCAGCCCATTAAGCCCCATTCAAATGTCTGTAATTACAGTGTTTAGGGCCATTAGGGTTTTACATGGGTCTGTTTATGCTCCGAGAGGAGGAGCTACAAATACTACTAAAGGTCCCATGACATGGTACTTCTTGATGCTTTTATATGGCTCCTTAATGGTTCCCTAATGCTGTAAATGAATCCTTCTTCAAAATCAACACTCAGTGCATGAGAAAGAGAGATAAGATGAGAAAGAGTCATAAATATCTCTCTCAAACTCTTTATTCTGGGCGTTGTTGCTTGAATGCAAATGCAGAGGACAGAGATGGCCTATAGTAGCGGGTGGGGGCGTGGCCAAACTCTCCACTCTTTCCTTTTCAGCTGTGCCCTGTGCGCTGTGACCCACTTCCGTGTTTTTGCACGGGGGGAGAGATGAGAAGCATTCCATTGAAAAATAAACACATTTCCACAGAAAATAAAATTAAACCACTGCTGTTTCAGATATCCACAGGCTCAGATAAAGGACTTCCGAGCCTAGAAACACTCGCAAGTTCCTCCAGGCAAATAAAAAAACGCATTTCGCATTGCGTAGCTCCTCCGCAGTCCAAAATCTCTGGGCGTGATTTACACAGACGCTGAGTTCAGACAGACGGGGGTGGAACTGCATTTGCATTTCTTTTTTCGAGCTGACGTCAATAAGGTGCCTTGTTCAAAATCGCCCGTTTGAGCTCCGATTTTTTGTAACGCAGAAAAGGATCGCAAATGCTCAGTTTAGACATTTCACAACTTTTAACCATGGGGGGCCTAAACAGGGTAGGGGAGCTCACATTAACGTTCAAAAATCTCAGAAAGTGAAAATTTCATGCCATGGGACCTTCAAGCCATGTTATAATGTTGTAACCTCGCCAAAAACATCCCTGGAGTTGAGTTTTGTTTCATTCACACATTATTACATTACATTACATTATTACTCTGCCAAAAATGCTCTGTTCCACCTTGTGATGTCATGAAGCGGTAAATTTCAAGTTACTTTTTAACTTTTGTTCAGTAGAGACTGGCAATTCCAAGGCTGCACAACAACAAAACACAACAATTAAAACAACCCCACAAATCAGACACACATTTTTTTTTTTTTACTTTTTAGTCTTGTTTAAAAATGTAATGGAGTAGAACGTACAGATACTTGCTCTCAAATGTAGGGAAGTAAAATTATCCAGTGTACATTTTAAAGTAAAGGTGATTAAAAACTAAAAAGGTTAACAATAAAAAATGATGTTTATATGAGTGGTTATAATTTGCCAAAATCTCCTTAATTCTCCATAGTTTAGGAAATGACAAAATTCAAATCCTAAATTCTCCTAAATCCTAAATTTTCACTTTCTGAGGTTTTTGAACGTTAATGTGAGCTCCCCTACCCTGTTTAGCCCCCCCCCCCCCATGGTTAAAAGTTGCGAAATGTCTAAACTGAGCATTTGAACAAGGAAACTTATTGACGTCAGCTCGAAAAAAGAAATGCAAATGCAGTTCCACCCCGTCTGTCTGTACTCAGCGTCTCTGTAAATCACGCCCAGAGAGTTTGGACTGCGGAGGAGCTACGCAATGTGAAATGCGTTTTTTTATTTGCCTGGACGAACTTGCGAGTGTTTCTAGGCTCGGAAGTCCTTTATCTGAGCCTGTGGATATCTGAAACAGCAGTGGTTTAATTTTATTTTCTGTGGAAATGTGTTTATTTTTCAATGGAACGCTTCTCATCTCTTCCTCCGCGCAAAAACACGGAAGTGGGTCAGAGCGCACAGGGCACAGCTGAAAAGGAAAGAGCGGAGAGTTTGGCCACGCCCCCACCCTCTACTATAGGCCATCTCTGTCCTCCTCATTTGCATTCAAGCAACAACGCCCATAATGGAGTGTTCCAGAGTGACATTTATGACTCTTTCTCATCTTATCTCTCTTTCTCATGCACTGAGTCTTGATTTTGAAGAAGGATTCATTTACAGTATTAGGGAACCATTAAGGAGCCATATAAAAGCATCAAGAAGTACCATGTCATGGGACCTTTAAATAACAATTCGGCAAAAAGCCTTCGTCAGATCATTTTTCTTGCTTTGGGCCAAAGTGGTATACAAAGTGGTTGCCAGCCCAGGTACTCATATCCCACCAACAAATGAGAGGTCCCAATGTGAGGTCACCGAGACTTTTAATCATTGCCATTTAACACACAAACAGTAGGCCCTATTCACACTTACGGAAGGACGTTTGGAAACATGCGGATGAGGACTTCTGGTGGAGTTACCAACACTGGGCACGTGATAAAACCGTGGATTTAGCAGCAGCGTCTTCACAACCTGCCAAAGCTTTCCATGGGGAACGGGACTCGAATCAGTCACGCACAGACAGCCGGATGTACCTGTTGATCTGCCGAACATAAAGGAACACTACAATGGCATCTAGACAAAGAAAACTGAGCTATTTTCTCAGTGTTCCCACATTTTGTCAGAGTTACTATCGCCAACAGAACCCAAAGGAAGTCATCCTCCATGTGTTTCCAAACGTCTGCCTGTTGTGTGAGATAAGCGTGAACAGAGCCTATTGTGAAATGTTCTGTCTGCTCCAACCTACACGCTTTTACTCTCCATTGTAAAGACCCATCAAATCTCAATCTGGATCACAGATTGTATAAAGAAGTGGACTAAGGGAGTGCAGGGATGAAAGAGTTCCGTCATTTTTTAAAAAATATCTGGGCAAATTCGTTGAGAAAGATTTTGGGTGTATATATATGTATAGTTGTGTTTAGGGTCGCCAACCGTCCCTTGAAAAACAGAATCGTCCCATATTCAGAACAAAAGTACGTGTCTTGTATTAAACTTCGTATTAAACTGCGGGCCGCGCGAGCCCGTGTCTGGAGCCGCGGACCGAGTGAGCGCAGCTCTTTCGCAACAGTGTGTACCATTGTGTACCAATGTGTATCACAGAGCAGGTTACACTTTATAAAACATCCTATACCTCATCCTACCTGCCCGTGCCTCGCATAAGCTCCTCCTCAATGCACTCTGATTAGACGAAGTGCAAAGCAAAAACAAATCAAATATATACTACTAGTGCCTGTTAATGAAATGTGGTTTTTTTGTACTTTTATGTACAGTTTTACTTTATTGCTAACATATAGCATCTAGAAATCCAAATTTCAGAAATTTTAAATTTTCCGGCGTGGGGTGGGGGGGTGACTTTTTTCATGATTGGCCACTTTCATCCCTGGACTGTGACATCACCCATAGGATTCAAATGAAGCTCAATCAGACCCTCCAGGAATTTGCGATGTTGCGATTTGCAACTTCAACGCAACTTCAGCCAATCCCCGTGAATTCAGGGCGGTGTTGCAATTTTGACCAATCACCGCAACTTTTCCGCAATTTTTACCAATTTTGACCAATCATCGGCGACGTATTGAACGCCGACCAACTTCCTTCTGCCTTACTTCCGTGTGACGAAACGAAACTGCAGCCGTGTCCCAGTTCCCAGAGCGCACAGCTCGGAGCGCGGCCCGAAGGGGGCTCAGACTGCAGTCAAGGCGGTGCACACTTGCTCAGCCCCGACTGCAGTCCGCGGACCACTTAACGACTGCGGTCTTCGGACCGCGTGTTAACTGCGCATGGGACAAAAAAGAAGTGGGACAGCAGTCGTCGCGCTGGTGTACTGTCGAAATGTGTGACGCACATGCCCTTCGGGCCACGCTCCGAGCCGCTCTGGGAATTGGGACACGGCTTCTAATGGCAAAGAAACATGTCTGCGGCGCCATTTGCCCACAAAAATAACAGCAAAAGACCTCGCGAAACAGTTCCCCTCCTAGTAGTAATTTATTTTCAATGTTGGTAAGGTTGTTTTAGGACCATATCTGTGATCTCTGTCTTTGTATCATTCTTTGTCAGTAATAACTCAGTATTCAAAATATTACTCAATTTTAATTACAAGAAGGGAAAATTACAACTATTTATCGCAACTTTCACTTCCTCCCACAACAAAAACCTTAAAAGCACCGCAACTTTCATCGCAACTTTTTGGAAAAGCTCCCGCAAATTCAGGCATTTTAGCCCGCAACAATCACAAAAAATGCCCGCGAAATCCTGGGGGGTCTGTTTAATGAGGCTAGCAGCTATAGGAGCGAATTTGGAGCCAAGTTCCATATTAGGAATAGGAATTGATTTACAGAACAGAAGCGTCCCCATGCTCACTTCCTACGGTGACTATGTCCATTTATAGATACAGATCTCATTTAAAATTTAGCAGCTATTGTTTTTAGCCTTGCTTGATTTGCATTGCTCATCAGAGTGACTGTACAAAGTAAAGTCCTTAGGCTAAGTATTGTCAAAAATCAGTGTAGGATTTATGGAGCAGTTATATCGATATCTTGTGAAATCTTGCATAAGTTAATGTATTGTTTGCCTGAAGTGCAAATTTAACGCAGAAATTCTCTTGAAGCTTTTCTCATTGTGTTGACTAGATACAGACTCCCCCTGTGCTCGCTGAGTACTCCTTGAGTTAAGCTGCTCTGCAATTTCTGACCTCTTCATCTCCATAAGTGATGCTCAGCGCCATGACAACATCAGGAGGAGGAGACGGTGTGTAAAGCTTACGTGACCAGCCAGAACCACGCGCTTTGACAAGACTTTACAAAGGCGAGTGGATCTGGAGCTGTGTCCTGTCTCCCTGAGCTCAGAGGGTGTTACTGACAGGTGGATTAACGAATCACAGAGAAGCATGGTCTGTTCGTGTTAAAAACAACATAAAGAGTCAACAATCAAAGCACCAAACTATGACTTATCTCAGGTAAAGGACGTTATGTATTTTGTTCTGAATGATATGAGTTTGCAAGAACAGATGTGTTCCATATTTGAGACACACGTGCTACAAATTAGCCGCTGTGGTTGGATCGTCTCAAGTTTGGAAGGAGGTTTTTGAACAGAAAGTGAATTGTTGATGGAGCCGGAAGCGCTCATGCTCCCTTCCTTTTTTTGTGAGAAACAGAAGTAGTTCATTTGAAATGGTTTGCAGTGGTCCAAAGTTCTTCCTCACTTACCTTACGCATTCAGAGCATCTTAATTACTCACCACGATGAGTTTATAAGAGCTTTTCACAACTTTCAGAGACCAGAGCAGAGATTTGCCATTAGGATCAAGCCTTCAACAACTAGCATACTAATGCACATTTCCTGATGATCAAAAAATGGAATGCTTTATGACTGCAGACACAGTAGACTTAGGCGACGTTCACACTGCAGGGCTTAATGCTCAATTCCGATTTTTTTGTGAAATCCGATTTTTTTGCGAGGCCGTTCACATTTCCAGTTAAATGCGAATTGTATGTGATCTCCAGTGTGAACGCTAAACTCCCCAAAAGTGTCCCGCATGCGCCTTGGAGGACACGATGACGTCACACGCAGCGAACACGCTCAATGTTTACGGAAGTAGCCTAAAGTTGCTTTCGTACCGGAGCCAAAACATGTACAGCTTATTTGTTTTAAGGAGGAAACGGAGAAGGACGAGGTTTTTGGCCACAGTGTTTTGCGGGGCAGTGGCAGCAACGTCTGCAGAAAGGAACATGTGGGTGCGGAGTCACAGCCAGGAGGGGTGGGATTGCTACGTGCTTCGCCGCTTCACTGATACGAGTTTATATACTATTTTCGCATGACGAGAAGAACGTTTGTGCACATTTGTGAGCGCCTACTTGTACCACTCTCATTGGAGGAAACACACTCAGGTCGGATGAATGCGACCTGGCCGTTCAGACTGAAGTCGCATGCCAAAAGATCGGATATGTATCGGATTTAGGACCACATATCCAAGTGGCCTGGATCGCATTTGAAAAAATCAGATCTGTGTCGTTCAGACTGTCATTAGAAGATCAGATACAGGTCGCATAGAGGCAAAAAAATCGGATTTGGGTCGTTTCAGGCTGCAGTGTGAACGTAGCCTTAAAGGTCCCATGGCATGAAATTTTCACTTTCTGAGGTTTTTGAACGTTAATGTGAGCTCCTCTACCCTGTTTAGCCCCCCCCCATGGTTAAAATTTGCGAAATGTCTAAACTGAGCATTTGCGATCCTTTTCTGCGTTAGAAAAAATCAGAGCTCAAACGGGCGATTTTGAACAAGGAAACTTATTGACGTCAGATCGAAAAAAGAAATGCAAATGCAGTTCCACCCCCGTCTGTCTGTACTCATCGTCTCTGTAAATCACGCCCAGAGAGTTTGGACTGTGGAGGAGCTACGCAATGCGAAATACATTTTTTTATTTACCTGGAGGAACTTGCGAGTGTTTCTAGGCTCGGAAGTCCTTTATCTGAGCCTGTGGATATCTGAAACAGCAGTGGTTTAATTTTATTTTCTGTGGAAATGTGTTTATTTTTCAATGGAACGCTTCTCATCTCTCCCTCCGCGCAAAAACACGGAAGTGGGTTAGAGCGCACAGGGCACAGCTGAAAAGGAAAGAGCGGAGAGTTTGGCCACGCCCCCACCCCCTACTATAGGCCATCTCTGTCCTCCTAATTTGCATTCAAGCAACAAGGCCCATAATGGAGTGTTCCAGAGTGACATTTATGAGTGTTGATTTTGAAGAAGGATTCATTTACAGTATTAGGGAACCATTAAGGAGCCATATAAAAGCATCAAGAAGTACCATGTCATGGGACCTTTAAGATAAGTATCATGGCAGAACTGCAGAGTTGTCCTCTAGTGGCTATTTGGCTGCATTTGATCAGAAATAGTGAGGATTTTGTTTTTAAATATATTATGATATTCACAGGTGGGGAGTGCTCATTTATTCACTTACTTTTACTTTTGTTACTCCTTAAATAAAATGTGCTTTTCAGAGTACTTGAGCTATTTGCATTTATATGTTCTATAGATTCAAGCCACCAGTCTGAGGATCAGAGGAAGAGCTTTGGCAATTTCTTTTTCATTTCTATGTCTGTGAGGGGAACACAGCAGCACGATCACATTACATAACATCCTGACTGGCCCCAGCTGCACAGTGAACCCTTGCTCCAGATCGTTTACAGCACTAGCACTAGCATTCTCCACAAGTGACACCATGTTACACAAACTCTTTAGTCATTTCTGGTTAAGATTAAGAAGAATATGATCATGGAGCTGTTTGTAGAGTCTGTGGTCCCTGGCTCAGGGCCAAGCACAGTCATGGCGGCTTCAGGGGCCCCTGACAGCTGTGAGGAGGATCTCAAGGTGCTGACATTACATAAGATTCACACTCACGGTGCAGACTGTTTACATGGACCTGTGCCATGTTCTTAAAATATGCCCATGTATAACAGGCTAAACCAGTGTTACATGAGGTACAATAACTTCGCATAATGGAGATTTTAAACTCAAAGATTAGACTTAGAACCGTCACAGGATTAAAGACATGCTGTGACTGAGATCAGACCTCCTTTCACTGCGTCTGTGATCATACTAACAAAAAACACTCAAACAAAAAGCACTTCTCAGTAACAGTAAAAGAGCTCTGCCATGAACAGGGATATGGAATGTCTGGAATGTTCCATATTATTGCATTAAAATAATCTACCTAGCTTTTTTTGCTCAGATAAATATAAAACAAATTGATGCATTCTTACTGTGAGCGGATCTTGTCTCTCCACAGATCTGACCTGTACACCAAAGTGTGGAACATTCCAGGCAAAGCAATAACGTCTCTATGACAACAACAAACACCTTTTATCATTTAATTGAAGCATTAAAGGTTGTATGGAGGATTTTTTTTTTAGTTTCAAATTGTCAATGAATGACGACCATTCATTGATGACCAAAAAAAAAAAAGAAAAAAAAAAGAAAATCCATCAAGTGTGGACGTGCCAATAGATAAACGGAGATAAAAGGAGAAGTTCAATTTGTCAACTGGACAAAGTTTGTTTGGTTGAAAACGTTTCGCCGCTCATCCGAGAGGCTTCGTCAGCTCTTGAGCATAGAGCTGATGAAGCCTCTCGGATGAGCGGCGAAACGTTTTCAACCAAACAAACTTTGTCCAGTTGACAAACTTCTTTTATCATGGATTCTACCTGGATGACTGAGGGACTTTTCACACATATGGCTACCTCATTATCTATTGGCTGTTAGGTTCCCAGTCAAACTCCTTATGCTTCTAGGGTAACTGACTTGCTGGCGCACTGTGATAATGTGGTTTACGTACGCCTTACGCATTCCACATACGCAAGACGCTGTTTACTCAACCAACGCAGCAGTTCTTAGCGGCTTTTTCCAACTGTAGCTTCCTCACAGCACAAAATTTGTTGCGATGGCAAACAAGAATCCACTACCAGTTATCCACCAAAAAAGTCTGTTTTTGAGGTCGCTGAAAGAAGAAGAGAAGGGGGAAAGGAGCGATGCCAAACTAAGGTGATTCTTGGATATTCCTTCCAGCGATGGCGTGCACTGAAGCAGACGAAGGGTCTAAAGATTTCAAAAGTTGCTCGCGACATGACTTCTGGACAGCTAAGTTCAACAGCAATTCATTCAGCAATTCTAATGCGCAGCGGGTGTAAACAAGCATGGTTTCTAGTGTAAGGAGGAGGCGGGAGGAGGTGTTTCTACTTAGGGAGCTGTGGAGGAGGGGTGTGGTGTCACACATGCACAACATTTGAAAAAAGACAGTCGCTAGATTTCTCTTTCCTTGAAAAATCCTTTTTACAACTTTTAATAACTACTTATAATGGCTTGGATTTATATAGCACTTTAGGGCCCGTTTACATGAGAACGCTTACGGGTAAAAACGACAAAATATTTTATCGGAAGTGCCTTTCGTTTACACGGTGAAGGCGTTTTTGGGGCCTAAAAACGCAAAAATCTGAAACCACCCTCCAGAGTGGAAAAGTTGTAGCGCCTCCGAGGAAACTGCCCAAGACGCAAAACTGGTCAGATCTGCTCACGTCGGTACGCGTTTACGTCACATAGATGCGGAATACCTTGATACCACGGATGTTCAAACTGCGCTAGCAGCTCTAGTCAACATACAAGAGTCATTTCAACAATTGTATAAATCGCACCCACACACGTCTACGGCGTACAAGTCTTTCTCACACTCTCACAGCCACACAGACGCCAAGACAAGCGACTTCAGCATGAGGCACTTCAAATGTAAAACCCGATGTGATTTTATATTTTCTAATTCACTGTAATCCTCCTGTAATGTCACTATTTTCAGTACAATATTCAAAAACATGTCAACAAAAATACAAGTCACTGAAATGTTTGGAGCGGAACTTAACAACTCATTTAAAACGCAACTAGAACATTTTATTTTGAAGTTTTACCTTTCTCTTCTGGTACAATCGTGGTTAGAAATGTAACTTGACGCTGTTGTGATGTTTTTTTTTGTTTTTTTTTAGTCCAGCGCCTCCCTTCACTGGCTTTTGTGTCCATTTTTGCGTCTTCGTATAAACACGGATAAAAAATTGAAGACGAGACGCCACTTTTGCGTCTTCTGTTTTGATCGTCGCCGTATAAACGTAGCCTTAGAAGGGGTGCTTGCCAAAACACTACAGTTGGTCTATTTCAGGGGTGCTCAACCTTTTTTAACCGGGATCTACTTTTGAGGTTGATGTTGTGCCAAGATCTACTGTTAGACATGGTAAATATGGGCTTTTGGAGTGAGATTATTTTTAAAGTCACATAGGGGCGAAAAAATCAGATTTGGGTCACTTCAGGCTGCAGTGTGAACGTAGCCCAAGATATGTGGTCCTAAAACCGATACATATCCAATCTTTTGGCATGTGACTTCAGTCTGAACGGCCAGGTCAGGTTCATCTGACCTGGGCGTGTTTCCTCCAGCGAGAGTGGTACAAGTCGGCGCTCACAAATGTACACAAACGTTCTTCTCGTCATGCGAAAATAGTATATGAACTCCGTGTCAGTGAAGCAGCGAAGCACATAGCGATCCCACCACTCTTGTCTGCGACTCCGCCTCAACGCCTTCGTTTTTACGGACGTTGCTGCCACTGCCCCACAAAACACCGTGGCCAAAAACCTCATCCTTCTCCGTCTCCTCCTTAAAACAAATAAACTGTACATGTTCTGGCTCCGGTACGACAGCAACTTTAGGCGACTTCCGTAAACATTGAGCACACTCACTGCGCATGACGTCGTGTCCTCCAAGGCGCATGCGGGACACTTGGGACACGCATGGGGAGTTTAAAGTTCACACTGGAGATCACATACAAGTCGTATTTAATTGGAAATGTGAACGACCTCGCAAAAAAATTGTATTTCACAAAAAAAAAATGGAATTGAGCATTAAAGGGATAGTGCATTTTTTTATGTGAGAATTGGTTTGAGAGGGGAGTTAAAGAGGCTATTTTTGTCAAAAAAGAGAATCCTTCTCTGAACAGAAATGGTGGAGTCAGACATAATTTGCATCCCATCTACAATTCCATTCTTAAGCCTAGATCAAACAAACAGGGAAACAATAGGGCTAGCCAGGTCAGGGCCAGAGGTGTGAAAAACAGGCGTGTAGGGATGAATAGGGATCGTTAGCTAGACGCCAGAGAAACAAAAGACGGAAACCAATGAGATAGTTCCGGAAAGTAGTTAGCTAGGTAGCTCCTCCCTACAGCAAGATATAAGCAAGTGTCTTACCAGTATTCTTATTAGAGCTGACGAAGCCTCTCGGATGAGCGGCGAAACGTTTTCAACCAAACAAACTTTGTCCAGTTGACAAATTGAACTTCTCCTGTTATCATGCATTTTTTATGTTATCTGTATGGGTTCCCCTCTAATAGTGTCGTGCATTAAACTGACTTACCGCTCACCGCGTTGTCTGATCCCGGTTCTGGAGCTCGGGAACGTAGTTCCGGTAAGTTAGCCAGGACAGTTAATAAAGCTTGTTTTTCTTCTCAACACAACATTTGTCCAAAAAGTGATATATTTGCGTCACAAACAGTTGTCCGCTAAAAATTCAGCATTTGCATATTTTCTCTCGATTCGTATCACTGCGCCCAGGTTAGCTCTAGCTAGCTTGTTCACTTTAAGCGGATGTCGCTGTACCGCATCCGCCGTAAGCGGATGTTTACAAGTGAACTACGGAACCTGAGGAGAACTGGGCCCAGATCTCGCTGTCATGGGTAAGTCAGTGTTAATCTCAGGACACTGTTGAAGGGGAGGCCATACAGATTAACATAAAAAAAACGCACTATCCCTTTAAGCCAGTGCTTCTCAATTATTTTCTGTGACGCCCCCCCTAGTAAGAAGAAAAAAATTCACGCCCCCCCTTCCTGCGCGCGACTATAAATAGTATTATTTGTCTAGAACATTGTTATTAGTACGCCTCTGCATAACATTGTATCCTTTTATTAACATTAAAAACAAAAAAGAAATATACTTCCAACAAAGACTGCACTGTCTTTTAGCACTGAGGACTCAAATATTAATGTGTTTTTAATGCAGCTTTGTGCACATTTGTTTACGTTTTACAGAAATGAAACTTAAAAACCACATGGCCCATTTGCATAAACTAAAAAAAAAAAAAAACATGTCTGTCCTTGTGCCACTGATGCGTCAGCTTCTGTCCGACTAAAGGACATGACTCAGTGGAATATACGTGTTTTTTCTGTGACAGAGGATGTTCTGCTGATGGTGAGTCTGTTCTGTATATCGAGTATTTAAGGTTGCCGACCCCTGCCCCAGAGCGACAATGAGAGCGCCACTGCCAACTACTGTTGTTGATGTGCTATTACACTTAGTTCTAGTACAGTACGGCAAAAAAGCATGTTTCCCAGGGTCACACGCGCCCCCCCCTGGCATCACACCGCTCCCCCCCAGGGGGGCCCGCCCCACTATTTGAGAAGCACTGCTTTAAGCTCTGCAGTCTGAACGTATCCATACGCGATCGACTGACACTCTGCCTGCGATCGACTGGTTGGGCACCCCTGGTCTATTTCTTCACTCGCCACTCAATATTTTGAATGAGAAAAATCTACAAACCCCTTAACAATTTCGCGTCCATTAAAAATAAGCCATCTAATTCAGCTGGAAAACTGCAAACCTGGCAACCCAGAGCTACCCTTGCAAACATAAGAGTGGCAAGCAATCTGCGACCTAATCCTCGGGGACAGACAGAGGAAGTGTCTCGGTGTCCAACTGTCTTTGAACACATCACACAATAGAAAGGGCCTGTCTGAAGCCCAGCAAATCACCAGATACATGATACATTGCAAAAACTAAAATCTAGCCAAGTTAAGCTGGCTTGAATTAAGAAAGTTTTACCACGATTTGAGTAAATTTCACTTGACAAGTAAAATGATCTGCCAATAGAACAAGACTTTTTGTACTTAAAATATGAAAATAGTACATCTTGCAACACTTGAAATAAGAAATGCAACAACTATTTGCACTTAAAATAAGAAACAAAATCTAATGTTGCTTGAATTAAGAAAAACACTCTTATTCCATTGGTATAATCATTGTCATCATTATGATCATTATCTAATAAAGTAAAATGCTCTTAAAAATGCTCTTTTAAGTCATTTTAATTTAGCTAGATATTGTTTTTTGCAGTGTATATGTGTTTCAGATAACTTCCTTTTATCCATTAATGCCATTTCTGGTTGTCAAAAGTATCGAAAATCAGATACTAATTTGAGCAGGTATTGATACCAGGTATGAAAACAGGTCAGGGGTGAAAAAGGTGAGAAGGGTGCACAACACCCCCCACACTCAGTCGCAGCACTTATGCCTGTGAACATCAGAGCACACAGCTGAAACCACTAACAAATGGCTGTAACATGATTGGAAGTTGGAGCGCAGTTCGGCCTGTGATTGGCTCTTGGCAGTGGCAGCAGAACGTGCATGGATTTTGCGGACACTCGCCAGGTGTAGCCTAATTAAATGGACGATTTCTCAAGTGCTATGCCTCCTCAGTCAATTAAAGGTCCCATGGCATGAAATTTTCACTTTCTGAGGTTTTTGAACGTTAATGTGAGCTCCCCTACCCTGTTTAGCCCCCCCCCCATGGTTAAAAGTTGCGAAATGTCTAAACTGAGCATTTGCGATCCTTTTCTGCGTTAGAAAAAATCGGAGCTCAAACGGGCGATTTTGAACAAGGAAACTTATTGACGTCAGATCGAAAAAAGAAATGCAAATGCAGTTCCACCCCCGTCTGTCTGTACTCAGCGTCTCTGTAAATCACGCCCAGAGAGTTTGGACTACGAATGCGCTAGGCAATGCGAAATGCGTTTTTTTATTTGCCTGGAGGCACGTCCGAGTGTTTCTAGGCTCGGAAGTCCTTTATCTGAGCCTCTGGACCTTTGAACAGCAGTGGTTTAATTTTATTTTCTGTGGAAATGTGTTTATTTTTCAATGGAACGATTCAAATCTCTTCTCCCCGCAAAAACGCGGAAATGGATCAGCTGAGAGCTGAGAGCGGAGAGTTTGGCCACGCCCCCACCCTCTACTATAGGCCATCTCTTTTCTCCTCATTTGCATTCAAGCAACAACGCCCATTATGGCCTGTTCAGAGAGAGAAAAATTACTCTTTCTCATCTTATCTCTGTTTCTCATGCACTGAGTCTTGATTTTGAAGAAGGATTCATTTACAGTATTAGGGAACCATTAAGGAGCCATATAAAAGCATCAAGAAGTACCATGTCATGGGACCTTTAATATTTTCCCGACCCCATTTTTTTTCTCCTCGGATCGACACAATTCTTGTAGGACACCTATTTTGACTTCAAAACTGCAGATTTTGCCAAAAGGTGAGGGATTTTCATGCCTGGATACTAAAAAAGTCACAGGACAGAAATTAATTTCCTTTCCTGAATGTCTTTAGAATGATTCTGAGCTGCATCAGAACAAATATAAGAGCACATAGTACATGTGTATATGCTTATAGACCACTATGGAACCTACTTGGACCACTGAGACAGAGATGGTCCAGTGTCCCACGTCCAGGACAAAAACCATACTGCTCCTCTTTAGACCAATAGTGGAACCTCAGTGCAAAATGCTAAAAAAAATATTTTTTCTTCCAAATTACTTCCAGAATTGGTGGTTTTCAGATTCTCGAATGTGATGATGTCATACTCGGAGATGGGGAGCAGGAGCCAGATTTGCTTCCATTGTACTTTGCCATAGAATCTCCAAAAGGTAAAGTCACAAATTTTGGCTCTGATCATTTCTCACTGTAACAACAAAAATCTGACCTTTAGCAATATACAGTTTACCTGCCCCCCATCTGTATTACTTATTGGCCTATAGACCATTTTCAAAGCTACGTCATCACTGAATGCGCGCGCAGTGTTGACTCAAAACAAAGCCACTGCTGCCAGAAAACCCCCAGCGAAGATATAGAAGAGAAGAACTCGAATAAAGAGAAACAGATGGAATAAATGATAGTTCATATCATTCAACTGACATACACACAAGTGAACACCTGCTGCTTGTTTAGGGTCATTTGCCCAGGTGTTCAATGGTGTTTAATCATGCTGATTAACTAGCAAGCACAGGACACCGCAAAGCTCACAGACATATTAACCGGGTAACCTCTACGACAGACACATGTAAACGAACACGAATAACTTTGTTAAAAGGCATGATAAGTTTTCACATGACCATCATAAATGGCATTTGACATGACTGAGATCACATCTGTGACTCGTGAATTAAGTCGTAGTATGTTACTTACCCCGCAACGCAAGTGCAGTTGGCGGTCAGAACGTAGTTCTCGCGCTTGTTGATGATAGCCCAAGCATTGTACATGGTCGTCTTGTGGCCTTGTCTTTGACTGGGGAGAACATCAGATGCCAACACGCAAAACTCCCCATCGATACCGTGATATTTTACCTCCTGTACATGGCCACACGCGGCAAACTGGTAGGCATCCATGGATTTGTATGCGCACACTTTCTCTCTTGTATACACGCTGGGCTTCTCCACTAAATAACAGTGGATATCTGTCCACTGTAAATCTGGCCACTTTCTGTGGTCGTACTGCCACTCCGTGATCGCATAAGGATCTGGTAGTCGAACCCCGTTGCTCAACGTGAGCTTTTGAATGTAGCTCTCCCTATCGTTCAGATACTCCGCTATGGTCCGCCATGGTTGATTCTGGGTCAACAATGCGCGCACATGCCGGTGACGTCACGTCTGTTTACTAACGGTAAAGGGGTCTATAGAATGTTGTGATGTCACATGAAACCCAGCAATACTGTTCTAGTTCTAGTCTAGTCCCACCCAATGTCTGATGTCAGAAACAGAAACAGCTGTTTTGACCAATCAGAGCAATGCTGCTAGAGCGGGCTCAGAGCGGGGCTAGGCTACATCTTACAAAGCTAATATTTAGGAGCTTTAAGGATTTAAATTCTAAAATTCCAAAAAGTTCATATTGTAAAAATACAGAAAAATCCCTACAAAATCCAACCTTTGTGAAAGTTGTAGATGCCCTGTCAGCCGAACATGAGCAGTTTGAATCCCTAAAAATGCATGGTAGTTATGGGAGAATTCTTTCTGGGCCCGAATTCCTTGGAGCTGCAGTACCTGGAGCAGCCACTAGTTGGTCTCACACGGGGAGAGAGGGGCAGTGTTATAGACACAGGGGCAGTGTTATAGACACAGGGGCAGTGTTATATCCAGCTCTTATTATTTATGCCTGTAATAAAGGATACTGTTCCGACCAACTGGAACTCTGAATAGTTGTCACACTTCCAACTGCTGAACCAATGGCAGCGTGAGTCCTTCATGTAGGTGAACATACCTGCGAAGAACAGTAAACACATGAGATTAAAATAACATAGCAAATATAACAGAAAATAATTAAATAAAGGTGCACTATGTAACTTTGCTTGTAGAGGGTATGCCACAAGCTTGTCACCTTAGAATGTTCCATAGTAAGTGAGTATTTTTTGCTCAGAAATACCTGAGGCAATAGCTATGTTTATTGTCATACTGTAGAACATTCCAGGCAAAGAAATAGCATCTCCATGGAGACAAGCAGGTGGCCGATACGTCATGAAAAAAGTTACACATTGCATCTTTAATGAAAACAAGGATTAAAGGTGCACTATGTAACTTTTTGGTTGGGAGTCCATCACCTGCTTGTTTCTGGATATGCCATTGCTCTGCCTGGAATGTTCCACAGTATGACATTAAACAGCTCTAACTTACATTTATTCAATTAAAATACCTAGAAAAACAGGCATTATGACTGTGAGTGGGGTGGCCTCTCCACAGATCTGACCTGTAACTTAGTCTGGATTAGTCTCCATGAAGATAGAAAGGTTTAAAGGTCCCATGGCATGAAATTTTCACTTTATGAGGTTTTTGAACGTTAATGAGAGCCCCCCTACCCTGTTTAGCCCCCCCCAATGGCTAAAAGTTGCAAAATGTGTAAACTGAGCATTTGCGATCCTTTTCTGCGTTTGAAAAAAACACAGCTCAAACGGGCAATTCTGAACAAGGCGACTTCGTTACGTAACATCGACAAAAGAAATGCAAATGCAGTTCCACCACCGTCTGGATCTCCACCCCCTGTCTCTGGAAATCACGCCCAGAGAGTTTGGACCGCGAAGGAGGATGCAAAATGCGTTTTTTTATTTGCCTGGAGGCACATGCGAGTGTTTCTAGGCTCGGAAGTCCTTTACCCGACCCTCTGGACCTCTGAAACAGCAGTGGTTTAATTTTATTTTCTGTGAAAATGTGTTTTTTTCATTGAAATGCCTCTCATTTCTGCCTTCGCGGTTAAAACGCGGAAGTGGGGAGACAGCGCTCCAGCAACGCAGAGGAGCGGAGGGGGGGCCCCACCCGCTTCTCTAACCCTATCTGTGTCCTTCTCATTTGCATTCAAGCAACAAGGCCCAGAATGAGTCATTCAGAGAGACATTTTGTGACTCTGACTGTGTACATGTGTCTTTCTCATGCACTGAATGTTGATTTTGAAGAAGGATTCATTTACAGTATTAGGGAACCATTAAGGCACCATATAAAAGCATCAAGAAGTACCATGTCATGGGACCTTTAATCCCATACTGTGAAACATTCCAGACAAAGCAATAACCTCTCCATGAAAACAAGCATTTGACGGGCAAAAAAAGAGACACAGTGCACCTTTAAAGGTCCTATGGCATGAAATTTTCACTTTCTAAGGTTTTTGAACGTTAATGTGAGCTCCCCTACCCTGTTTAAAACCCCCATGGTTAAAAGTTGCGAAATGTCTAAACTGAGCATTTGCGATCCTTTTCTGCGTTAGAAAAAAATCAGAGCTCAAAAGGGCGATTTTGAACAAGGAAACTTATTGACGTCAGATTGAAAAAAGAAATGCAAATGCAGTTCCACCCCCGTCTGTCTGTACTCGGCGTCTCTGTAAATCACGCCCAGAGAGTTTGGACTGCGGAGGAGCTACGCAATGCGAAATACGTTTTTTTATTTGCCTGGAGGAACTTGCGAGTGTTTCTAGGCTCGGAAGTCCTTTATCTGAGCCTGTGGATATCTGAAACAGCAGTGGTTTAATTTTATTTTCTGTGGAAATGTGTTTTTCAATGGAAGGCTTCTCATCTCTCCCCCCGTGCAAAAACACGGAAGTGGGTCACAGAGCGGAGCTTGGCCACGCCCCCACCCCCTACTATAGGCCATCTCTGTCCTCCTCATTTGCATTCAAGCAACAACGCCCATAATGGAGTGTTCCAGAGTGACATTTATGACTCTTTCTCATCTTATCTCTGTTTCTCATGCACTGAGTGTTGATTTTGAAGAAGGATTCATTTACAGTATTAGGGAACCATTAAGGAGCCATATAAAAGCATCAAGAAGTACCATGTCATGGGATCTTTAAAGAAACACACTGATACGTTTTTGCTTGTTAAATTCCGTGATCTACGTACAACCGTTTTTAACTGAACAATAGGCATCAAACAAAGATACAGTGAGTGATTTGCTTTGATTTCCTCACAATAAACACACTGTACAAAATGCTACACACTGTAACCATGACAACAAAACACAAACAAGCCTTTACTGTACTGACAGCTGCTCAGTCTCTCTTCTGCACCTGCGCGTTGTTTACAAGTTGGCCGGTTTGTGAAAATGAAAGTACTTCAAAACAAGGCCGTTACCTGTTGTCATGGTAACACAGAAAAAACACAATATGGAAGATAATTTGATTTTATTTTTAATTTTAAATGCCATTGAATTTCTCACTTTGAATTTTTTTACTCTGAAAAAGCATGTTTGAATTATTTTTATTCTGAATGTCAGTTGATGAAATATTGTATACTTGTATGTATACTTTTACATACTAAAAAACATACAATCAAAATTCAGAGTGCAAAATTCACAGGAAAGATCCAAGAGGCCAAAAAAAGTAAACTTAAAACTTCAGAAACTAAAATTCAGAATAAAAATAATTCAAGCGTCTTTTTTCAGAGTTAAAAAAATTCAAAGTGAGAAATTCAGTGGTATTTAAAATTCAAAATCTAATGGAACAAATGGTCTTCCATACCACAAGACTCCAGCCTCTGATCATGACTTCAAATCGCCTGAGAAATTGGAACAAATTTTAAGCGTAGCAACAAAACAAATTCAAAAACAACCTCTTCTCAACAGACTTTGTATTTTGGACGAAGGACTGTCAGCTGTGAGTCTTTAGTCGATTAGTGATCTGCTTGTATCCATGTTGATTTTATTACTTTGTCTAAAATGTTCCACAGTATGGGAATGACACATGTATTTATCTTGCATAGCACACTATTTTCTGATCAATGCTTATAATGCTTCCTTGACAAAAATATACCTGGAGTTGTGTTTTGTTTCATTCACACATGTTTAAAGGGACAGTGTGTAAGATTTTTACCCGTTAATTACAGAAATTGAAGATACCCATTCAAAAATACATTGTTTTCCAAGCCTTTTCACTTCCATCATGAAATCAAAGTATTCTTTTGGACTTAGATATAGTCACATAAAAGGGGGATCTTCCCCATATAGAGGCAGCCATTTTGAATACGAGAGCCGCAGAAGGACATTTGGGCTCCGCCTTCGCCTTCGGCAAGGCTCGTGGTTTTGGGTAAACAACGACAAACATGTTGCCGGATCAGACGTTGTAATGGATCTAACACGTGTTTTGGACTAAATTGTTTTACTGGATTTTATTCGCTGGATCCTTACGGACAGATTGAGACCAAGTTTATGGTGAAATACTGAGTTTGACCTGTGCAGAGCCTTCAAAGGTAAGCTAAGTAACAATCCTCGTTTTGTGCTTTTCCGTATAAAAGCCCCATGTGCTCGGGGAGTGATTGTTGTGCAGGGAAATGAATTGCATAGTCAAAAAGAGGAGACTGTAAGGTTTCATTTGATGTGTAGATTGTCATGGTACACGATCGGGAATGTGTGTTTTCATGCGAAAAGAAAAAAAAAAAACTCTGAACGGGACCGCGTTTTATTTATACTGTAGTTGTCGGCGAGAGCTCACACAGCCCGGGTGCGCGCTGGTACGCGAGCTGTCCGTGTTACGGCGCGCCCGGGTGACCCTCGAGGTCTGCCGTAGCCAAAAGAGGAAGTGCATGGTACCTACACCACCTATGCGCCACCAATCCTACAGTGTGTACCTTTAACACACCAAAAGCCATATTTAGGTTGAGTTCTTCTCTGAAACAGAAAACACTCTGTTCCAGTTTGTGATGTCATGTGGTGACACAGGAAATGCTCCACTGTGTTTTAAAACTCCATACACCTTCCCTAGAATTATTTGGATAAGCCCTGGAATTGCCAATCTCTACTAATCAAAGGGTAAAAGGAGCTGTTCACTTGAAAACTACCACTTCATGACATCACAAGGTGGAACAGAGCATTTTGAGCTTTGAAACTGTAGACAGACTCCAGCAGTTTTTGAGGAGGTAACGATGTGTGTAGAATCCCTCAGTCGTCCAGGTAGAATCCACGGCAAAAGGAGAAATTCAGTTTGCCAACTGGACAAAGTTTATTTGGTCGGATACGTTTCGAAGCTCATCCAAGCTGCTTCTTCAGTTCTGAAGAACTAACAACATTATATCATGGCTTAAAATTCATAAGGGTAAACTTTGCATAATATAGGACCTAATGCTACACAGTGGGACCTTATAGGCAAAGCAGCATCTCCATAGAGATGTTGTTTTTCATACATATGCACATACATATGTGCACCTTTAACTTTCATCACAATTGTTTTTTTTTTATTTTCATGTCTTTATTATTGTCAGAGAATCAGGAAGAGCATGTTAGCATGCTAGTTGTAACGGTAAACCTCACTCTGGCCTCTGAAAGTTGTGAAAAGCCCTTATAGACTATAAAATGGTGGTGAATAAGTAGGATGCTCAGAATGCAAACTGTTTTGTTTAGCACATTTTTAAAGATGGTAGAAATCAGGTACAGCTCCTATAAGTGGTCACCTAACTCACTTCAGTCTGCTCCAGTTTCATCTGTTTTAAAAGTAGGTCAACAGTCTGCCTGGCACCACATCAGGCAGTGTTCTTGGCCGGTTCACCTGCCGGCTAGCTCGTGTGTTTGTCTGGTTGTGTGTTAGCCCAGTCCCTGTGTTAGCCTGGCCCGTGTGCGGTGCTGAGGGGATTTCCCTGCTCTGATGAGGGGAACACAGCTCTCTTTCAGCCTGCTCCTGGTGCATGTCCCCTGGCCCCAAAAACACAGACTGAGGGGGAAATATGGAGAGGCAATGGAAAGAGAGAGCCAACACATGATGCACACACAGAGCCAAAATGGGGTCACTTTAATACAGTATGATTTACAGAGTGGTGGACGCAGTAGTGTAGATACAGTAACACAGGAACTGACCTAACTGTCCTACATTTTGTTTAAATGTTTGTCTTTTTGTCCAATAACTGAATCATTATTTTCTTGTTGTGTTGTATATATCCTACTTAAATGTCTGCACTGAAGTCAGATGCTTTCAGTCTCATTGTGAGTATGTATTATGTAAATTGTATATGTGAAGAGTGACAATAAAAGGCATTCTGCTCTATTCTATTAAAGGTCCTATATTACACACAGTTTGCACTTGTGAGGTTAATAGTGCACTATGTAACTTTATAGTTGGGGGTCTGTCACCTTGACCATAGGTGAGGGGAGGAACGTAGACCGACGGTAAATCGAGAGCTTTGCCTTTCGGCTCAGCTCCCTCTTCACCACAACGGTCCGGTACAGCGACCGCATCACTGCCAACGCAGCACCGATCCGCCTGTCAATCTCACGCTCAATCCTCCCCTCACTCGTGAACAAGACCCCGAGATACTTGAACTCCTCCACCTGAGGCAGGGACTGTCCACCCACCCAGAGAGGGCAAGCCACCTTTTTCCGGTCGAGAACCATGACCTCGGATTTGGAGGAGCTGATCCTCATCCCAGCCGCTTCACACTCGGCTGCAAACCGCCCCAGTGCACATTGGAGGTCCCGGTTCAATGAAGCCATCAGGACAACATCATCTGCAAACAGCAGAGATGAGATCCTGTGGTTCCCAAACCGGATCCCCTCCGGCCCCTGACTGCGCCTAGAAATTCTGTCCATAAATATAATGAACAGAACCGGTGACAAAGGGCAGCCCTGGCGGAGTCCAACATGCACCGGAAACAGGTCCGACTTACTACCGGCAATGCGAAACAGCTCCTGCTCCGGTCATACAGGGACCGAACAGCCCTTAGCAAAGGGCCCCGAACCCCGTACTCCCAGAGCACTCTCCACAGGACCCCATGAGGGACACGGTTGATCTTCTCCAGATCCACAAAGCAAATGTGGACTGGTTGGGCAAACTCCCATGCACCCTCGAGCACCCGATGGAGAGTATAGAGCTGGTCCAGTGTTCCCCGGCCGGGACGAAAACCACACTGTTCCTCCTGACTCCGAGGATCGACTAACGGTCGGATTCTCCTCCATACTCCATACCATACTGTGAAACATTCCAGACAAAACATTTGCTGGACCCTCCACCAGAAAACTTACACAATACACATTTAAGCCATGCTGTAATGTTGTAACCTCTTCAGAAACATGCCTGGAGTTGTGTTTTGTTTCATTCACACATGTCTGAGTAACCCTTTATTATTAGTCTGTCTACATCCCCAAAGCTCAAAATGCTCTGTTCCACCTTGTCAAGTCATGAAGTGGTAGTTTTCAAGTGAACAGCTCCTTTAACCTTTTGATTAGCAGAGATTTGCAATTTGGTTTTGCTATGCCAAAGTTTGTGTAGGAGAGATTTTTGTCTTTTTTGTCACCATGGCAACACAATGTGAGATGGGGTGTGGGCATCACTGACTTTTTTTGATTGAGACCGTCACAAATGTGCATACCAAATTTGGTATATCTACAACAAATAAGATGTTATTGTTCCATACAAATTGCCTAGGGGGCGCAACTACACCCATTTTTGTATTTTCTTATATTTCTTATATCAATCTGCTCAGAGTCGTTTGCACCCACGATTTAAGTGTGAGTGAAATCAGTTGAAGTTTGTGAGATTTGGCGATTTTACCATTTTTGATCGGGATGGCAAAATGGAATTTTGTGCAAAATTTCATATTCAAATTTATTTTAATCTGTAGGGTACGTTAACGTACCAAATTTAAAATTTTACACATTAAGTAGCTTAACAACTGATTCAAATTCCACTGAAATCGAAGTTGGATGAGTTGGTTAGGAAAAAATAAGAAGAAAGAAAGAAGGAAAAAATAATATTCTGATACGATGTTCTGCTTTTTTTTTAGCTAACAAACTCTACATTTTTGGAAAGCACTGGCGCATTCCTACATCATGGCGAGGGTCCCTGGTCACTACAGGCACGTAACTTCATATCAGTTCACTTCCTGACCACTAGTAGTATCGTTTTGCAATACTAATAGCCCTTCCCCATTGCCTGGTTTACACCAGACCATATCACAGTGATATATGGTCTGGAAGCCACCTTCACCGGCGGTGTGGTTTACGATCTCCAACGGCCGTTTATTGGGCATTACGAATGTCTATCATTTGGTGTATACGTAGCTCATAGCCCAATCATGTCAGTTGTCAGTTCAAACTACAAGTTTCCGTTTGTCGCGTAGTACGGGTCACCGGCTTTCCACCCCTCCCCGCTCTCTGATTGGCTCCCAGAATCGGGAGAGCTCACTTAGCCTCGTTGCCAGGCTGTCTTTCAGATCGGAACAAACGAAAGCAGCCTGGGATTTCCCAGGTTACCTTCCCCAGCTTCTGGTGCTCTGGCCTAAATATGCAGGGTTTGTGTGTTAGACATGTGTTCAGGTTTGTTTTTGATGAGGAAACAACATTCTAAAATAGTGTAACATGGGCCCTTTAAGGAGACTCCAGACTGCACACTATCAAATTCTCTGTCCTCACATCACTCTCTTTCCAACCATAACCTCATGTTTTTACAGCAATAAAAGCTGTGTTTTATCGCCATTAGACATCGTGTGCATTTCTTCAACAGTGAGAGGAGCAGGCGATGAGGCTAGCTAGCGTTAGCATGTCTTCTGCCTGATCTGCGTCTGATGAGTTTCCAAAGACTACACTTAAGGCTGTCCTCAAACCACCCGCTAACACTGCTCCAAAGATAATCAAAACCAACTTTACTCCTGATCCTCCCAGAAGCTCCTACTGGACACACTGGTTTTCAATATGAGCTGGACAGAGGTTCCATTAAACAGGAGTTATCTGCAAGGTCAAAGGTCAAAGCACTGCCAAAAATACTCAAGGAAAACAGTTAAGGTTTTCTGGTCGTATCTGTTGCTATGTGATTGGATTTTCAGCTCTTTCATGAAATCTGAATACAAAAAGACTGGCTCTTTTTCTGTTTATTTGCATGACTTACATTTTAAGTGACTATAAGTGACCCCAGATATGAGGTAAATGTGTTCATATCAAATCCAGCTTTTACTGATGACAACTGTAGTGCTGATTTATTCTTAATTACAAAAACAGTGAAAATAGACATGATGGCCAAGTTGTTTATGTTACCATATGGTGTTTTGATTCTCAAAACGATTATCCAATCAGAAAGCAGAACGAATTTGGGTTGCTAGTTTCAATTCTGAAATCCAGTTGATTTGAACCTAAAATACTTTTTTTTTAAATGTTGGTACATTTGTTCAGATTTTGAAATTGTGCATCAAGTAACCAACTTAATTACATTATTAGACATAAAAGTACAGTGGTACCTCACCTTACGAAAGACCCAACAAATGAAAATTTCAAGTTACGAAACGCCTTCACGTTAAATTTTGGTCTCTAGATACGAAAGAAAATTCAAGTTACGAAACGCGAAATCTCAAAAATTCAAATAATGCGCGCTCAGCCACACACATTATACGCTTTTCTCAGACTGGATTTAAACTTTTCTCACATTTGTCTCTCGTTTAAACACTCAAACTTTCATAGATTTTCAACAAAATTATTAATAGTGAAGTGTGGGGGGAAGGGGGAGGGGGGAGAAAACTGCGCGCGGACACGTGTGATAGCGCAGCATGACCCGGCGCGGGGCTGCCAGCAGGTCTAGACCTGGACTAAACCAGGACTGGACCAGGACTAAACCTGGACTAAACCAGGACTAAACCAGGACTAAACCTGGACTAAACCTGGACTAAACCTGGCCTAGACCAGGTGGATTAAAGCGACGCGCGCGGGTCTATTTCCTGGTTTCGTTTCGAGTCACGGCTGAGGCGAGCAGCGAGGGGGACCGCACGCAGTCTGAGCGCATGAACGAACGCATGCAAGAGCCGCGGTGGTCTAGACCTGGTCTAGGTCCAGGACCAGGTCTAGAGGAGGTCTAGAGGAGGCACAGTTTGAGCACGGGTCTCGTTCATGCGCTCAGACTGCGTGCGGTCCCCCTCGCAGCTCGCCTCAGCCGTGACTCGAAACGAAACCAGGAAATAGACCCTCGCGCGGCGCTTTAATCCACCTGGTCTAGTCCTGGTCTAGTCCTGGTTTAGTCCAGGTTTAGACCTTGGTCTAGACCTGGTATAGTCCACGTTTAGTCCTGGGTCTACAGTCTCTACGCAGAACACAATGTTACACTATAAAAAAAGTTACACTATAAAAAAAAAACTTGGATCGGGGCCTTGGAACGAATCAGGCTTTTTCCATTGAAATAGCTACTCAACTTACGAAAAATTCACGTTACGAAACCACTTCTGGAACGAATTAATTTCGTAAGGTGAGGTACCACTGTATACACAAACTATACAATATAAATACTGAGGTGAGGTAATAGGGAATGGCTGTTGCACATTTTAATACTGAAGCTCCTGATTTGCAGTTTTCAATTTTTTTTAAGTTTGACCGAACCAATATATGCAAATCAGGAATTTTAAATGAACACTAGAATTGCAGAAAGTTTGGAACCTAAAATGCCTCGCTCTGATCTGAACGGTCCCTGCCTAAATCCTGAATCAGTGCTAGTGCAGCCTCTGCAGCTCAGGGAGGGAATTCTGGAGGTTCTGAACTTCCACATGAGCCATGCGACCTCCATCTGCAGGTTAAGGCTCTGGTGACACGGGTTCAGTTGTGGTTTTAATACTAAGAGCACAGACCCATTCTGCAAAATGGACTTTTCAGAGCTTTTACCATGAGAGTTGTTTCCTTCTCATTGCCCCTCTGAAGTTGTGTTTGGAGTGATTTGTGCATGTTTGAGCAATCTTTAATTGGTTATTTTCAAGACGCCATTTTGCTGGTCCATCCCCATTTGCACTTCCACCGGCATATGCCCACTTTGACGTACACTCTGTGATATTGTGATAAAAAATGTCCTAATTGTCCTAACATTGACATAATGATCCACGGGTGTCAAAGATTATAACTACAGAGCAGACAAAAGCACATTATGCCGTCTTTACCGTAGTCAGTGTGGAAGATCTGTCGCACAAGCAGCAGGAACCACTCTTTGGTCAGACCGCCCATGTCCAGTCCCGCCTCCCCCACAAACGTCACACGCAACTTCTTTTTCAGGTCACACCTCTTCCTCGTCAGCTGGAGAGAGAGAGAAGGGGGCATGGAGAGTACACAATATGACAAATATATAATATATATTTTATATCTACAGTATAAAATAGTGGTGTGATTGCAGTAGTAGAGTGCAGTAGAGGAAGCACTAGAGATGGAACATCAGATACTGTTAAAGCCTTTTACAAACATTATCGTTAAATAAAAAAAAAAAATCTAATTCTAGTGTTTAAAACTCACAACAGAAGCGATCTAGACACGACTCTACACAGACGTAAAAGACGCCTTCAGTGCAGAAATTTTATGTTGTCTGAATGCAACATCAGAGGAACTTAACTCACTCTCCCTTCGTGTTATTACAATACAAAAATGCAAAAAATCTCACTTTCACTACTAAGGACTCGATACTCAGTACTCAATTCTGATTCAGATACAACGATGACAATAAAAAATGTATTTAAAGAGCACATTTTCAGAAGCCTGTGACCAGTACGAGCACTCATGGTCCCGTTTAGGAATTTGCATTTCAACCACAGACTGTATAAACGAGTGGACTAAGTGCTTGTGACGTCACCCAGCCAGGCTCCATATTTGGAAATCCGACCACGAGTATCACAGTAACCATAAGAGTCAATTATGATCGAGGTCATTAAATGTTCTCTTCTCACCAGAGAGCATTACTACATGTCCGTACAGGTTATTTAACTAATAAATCATTCATTCATTCATTCATTTTCTTCCGCTTTTCCATTTTCTGGGTCGCGGGAGCAGCAGTCCAAGCAGTGTTCTGCTGCCCAGAACACAATGCACCAGTCCCCATGAATCCTTCAGCGGGTGGTGGGTCCACAGGAGGATGGCTCACGTCACAACAGGCCTTGATGTATCTTCTGCCATGGGGGCTACCAATGTCCGCAGACACTGGGGGCGAGGTGGGGTTAAGTGTCTTGCCCAAGGACACAACGGCAGCGCTCATCTGTGGGAGCTGGGATCACACGCGGTCAACCCATCAAGAGCGGGATAATAAATCAATTACCATTAATTTATTTTATTCATTTTACTCACTGGAAAAACTCAACATCAGGGGTGGCAAAAGGAGAAATTAAATTTGTCAACTGGACAAAAGTTTATTTCGAATACGTTTCACAGCTCATCCAAGCTGCTTCTTCAGTTCTGGCTAGAGTGCTTGTGGACACTTCATATATCTGCCTGAAGGGGGCGCTCACTACAGTGACATTGAGACTGCCACACCTATTCGTTTACAGTTTCTGTTATAGACCTTCGAAGACATCAGGGGTCTTTGAAGGTCTATTAGCACAATTAAATGCCGAACAAGCCATGACGAACCGTAAATTAACCTGTATCGCTATAATTTAAGACCAATAGAACACATTAAAAGTTGTCTAACAAGTTAAAATTGTTGCATTGTTGCATTTCTTGACGAACAATCAGCCAACATAGCTAAATCCATAAACAAAAGGTTAGGGGTCCATTGACAGTTTTATTAAAAGCCTTGGTCCAGTTAAAAGCCCGGGACAGTCGTGCTGACATATTCTCACCCTGAGAATATATGTATGTGAGAGTGAGAATATATGTATGTGCGAATGATAATGTATGTATGTGAGAGGAGAATGTATGTATGTGCGAGTGAGAATATATGTATGTGAGAGGAGAATATATGTATGTGAGAGTGAGAATGTATGTATGTGAGAGTGAGAATATATGTATGTGAGAGTGAGAATGTACTGTATGTATGTGAGAGGAGAATATATGTATGTGCGAGTGAGAATATATGTATGTGCGAGTGAGAATGTATGTATGTGCGAGTGAGAATGTATGTATGTGAGAGTGAGAATGTATGTATGTGAGAGTGAGAATGTATGTATGTGCGAGTGAGAATGTATGTATGTGCGAGTGAGAATATATGTATGTGCGAGTGAGAATATATGTATGCGAGAGGAGAATATATGTATGTGAGAGGAGAATGTATGTATGTGAGAGTGAGAATATATGTATGTGAGAGGACCAGAATGAATAATGTCTTGAACGGCCCCTCATAATTTGGAATTCAAATCTTGTCTTGTCTCGTTCTCGTGAACCCAATCTTGTATCTCGTCTTGTCTTGTGAAAATTGTGTCTTGTCCCATCCCATAACCATAGACTGTATATAAACGGACATCGCTAACCCCCTAGCCACAAACAGGAAGTGTTCATAGGAGGTGCTTCCAGCTCCATCGACTGTGGCTCCATTTGACTTTACATTGAGAAATCATCACAGCTCTCTCTGTCGCTGTTGCCGTGAGCCTCATCATTTTGCTGTTTTGCCCGTAAATCAATTCCTATTCCTAAAGTGGAACCTGGCACCAAATTTGCTCCGATAACTGCTAGCATCATGAGCTTCATTTGACTGGAGCCGAATGCTACAGGTGACGTCACACTCACTTATATGGAACCATAGACTGTATAACGAAGTGGACTAACTGACAGAGTTTCAGACAGAGCACTGCCTACAGTTAGCATCACACTCCCAGGGCATGTTGATGACATCAGTTTCTATAGTAACTGTCCCACAGACTGACCTCTTCCAACGAGTCACTGAGGAGCTGAGCCCGTCTCACTTTGATGTTGAGGAAGAGCAGGTTCATGTCCACCCTCTGTCTGCGCGACACTTTACTCACCAGACTTTGCTGCAACACAAACACAGCACATGGGCTCTTTATTATTATGATAAATGGAAATATATTGATATTAGGGATGCAAATTATCGATTAATTCATTAATTGATAGTTGATTGACCTTATCGATCGATTAACGATTAACTGATAAGCGGCGTTTTTCACCTGAATTTGAGTGTTTCAATCGGGTCTTTAAGAATATAAGCTATAGTAACATAACACTGAGTCAAAAATATATCATAGTATTATTATATTGTATATTCCTCAATTAATTATTCCTTAGTAAAAAGCAGACAAATGTATTGATGCTGAATAACAAAATACAGTAATCCCTCGCTCTATCGCGGTTCGTGGATTTTTTCTTTTTTTTCGATTTTTTTTATAGTGTAACATTTTTTATAGTGTAACATTGTGTTCTGCGTCCTGATTGGCTAAGAGACTAGACCAGGACTAAACGTGGACTAAACCAGGTCTAGACCAGAACTAAACCAGGTCTAAACCTGGACTGGACCTGGACTAAACCAGGACTGGACCAGGTCTAGACCTGGACTAAACCAGGATTAAACCACCACGTGCCGCTGCTGGTTTCGTGCGGCTGGTTTGTGGCTAGGGCTGAGACGCATTCCGGGCGCCGCAGTTCGATCTTGCGCTTACACCGGGGCTGCTGAGCAGTGCCGTTGGCGCCTGCGGCTGGCTGTGAGTCGAGCTTGGCGCAGCACGGTGCGTGGTTGCCTTGTTTCGTGACCACGCGGGTGCGCGTGTCCGCGATTAGCGATTAATTACAATTAATGCATTTTGTTCGACCAACGTCTTGATCGACAATTAATCGTTAATCGATGAATTGTTGACATCCCTAATTGATATTAGGGGAAAAGAAAAGAATTTTGAATGTGCAGTTTTAGTTTATCACTACCTTTATATTTCCATCCAGACGTAAAAGAAAAACTGAGTTCTGTCAACGGGACAAAAGATGGACAAAAGGCTTAGGGAAAGTGCAATTCGCAACAGAGCCTAATTCCTAACAGAAGGGCGTGTACAGAAGGACTTAAAGGGCCCTGATGGGGTATTACTCATGCTTATTCTTGGTCTCTTATTTATTTGTGTTCAGTGGTGGATGCTTCTGTTTAGGCTTATGTTGCTGTGTCTTTGGTTTGTGTTAAAACACTGACCCCCTGTCCTGGGACACATTCATCTCTCTCATTTTATCTTAAAGATGTTGGACGGTGTTGGATGGTGAAATATATTCACTAAAAAAATGTCCAATCACAGAACCTACTTGGACAGAGGGATTACACAGACATTTCCATTAGGTAAAAAAGCCTTGCGCGTGTAATGTGCTTTACAGGCTTGTCAAAGCCTCTCAAAACTGTAGCCACAGCTGCCCTGAGACGGATTGAAGCAAGGCCACCATCATCATCCACCCACACACCAGTTTCATTGTAGGCAATGTGGGTAAAGTGTCTTGCCTTAGTACACAACGACACAACAACTTGATCCAAGTGGGAATTGATGCTCCAACCTTTGGGTTGGGGGGACTGCTGCTCTAACCACTGAGCCACTGTCGCCTCCATGCAAATGTAAAGTAGAGCGCCTCACCCTGGCCTGGCTGATCATCTGCTGCTCCGAGTCCTTCTGGATGATGGCCTTCTTCACCACAGTGGACAGGATGAAGGGGAACTGACAGAAGGAGAACCTGAGGAGGGACATACAGTAAATAACTAACTAGCCCAGTGCTTCTCAATTATTTTCTGTGACGCCCCCCCTAGGAAGAAGAAAAAATTTCACGCCCCCCTTCCTGCGCGCGACTATAAATAGTATTATTTGTCTAGAAAATTGTTATTAGAACACCATTGTATCCTTTTATTAACATTATAAACAAAAAAAAGAAAGAAACTTACAACAAAGACTGCACTGAGGACTCAAATATTGTGTTTTTAATGCAGCTTTGCGCACATTTGTTTACGTTTTACAGAAATGAAACTTAAAACCACCTCATTTGCATAAGCTAAAAGCACTGAAAAAAAACGCTCTCTCCTTGTGCCTCTGATGCGTCAGCTTCTGTCGGACTAAAGGACACGACTCAGTGGAATATACGTGTTTTTTCTGTGACAGAGGATGTTCTGTTAATGGTGAGACTGTGCGTAAATCGCATGTGAGAACTCCACTGCCAACTACTGTTGTTGATGTGCAATTACACTTAGTTCTAGTACAGTACAGCAAAAAAACATGTTTCCCAGGGTCATACGCGCCCCCCCTGGCATCACGCCACGCCCCCCCAGGGGGGCCCGCCCCACTATTTGAGAAGCACTGAACTAGCCAAACATCCTCCATCCCCTAAAACGCTCTTTCATCCATAATGGTGGTAATATCTCCACAGTGTCCTCTCTGCACTTTCACACTTCAGTTCGATTATATTAGGCTGGTTGCATCTGGTTTATCGTCTGGTTTTGCTACTAATTAACACAGATTCCCCGAAAGCTCCAGCAAAATTGTTAATAAACAACAGAAATCTGGCTCCCCAAATAAATATGTGTGTAGGAATGTTCAGAAGTCGAGGAAAATTCTATAGTGGAGAATGTTGGAGAATGAGCTGCTGGTTCTGCCATGACAAATATTATGTTTTTGATTAAGTTTGAAAACAACAAAATTAACATTTTAATTGCTTCTGTGAATTATAGGACTAAGCATAATACAAAATAATTTCAAGATTTGGTAAAATATAATAAAATTTGAAATAATTTTTGGACCAAAGTTGCAAATTTCTTCTAACAAAGAAATTTGAATAAAACTGTTTTGTAAATTATAGTAATAGAGTAAATGTAATAATAATAATAATAATAATAATAATAATAATAATAATAATAATAATAATAATAATCGAAATAAGAAGTAAGTAAAGTAGAATACACGGAAATTATTTTGGACCAACATAAATTCAAATTAAATAGTTTATTAAAAAATAAATACATTGGATATAAGGAGAAATTAAATTTGTCAACTGGACAAATTTTTTTTGGTCGGAAACGTTTCGCCGCTCATCCGAGAGGCTTCGTCAGTTCTGAAGAACCAGAACTGACAACCACACGGATGAGCGGTTGACAAATTTAATTTCTCCTGTTATCATGGATTCTACCTGGACGACTGAGGGACTCTTCACGTACATTGGATATAATTATAAATCTCTTGCAAAGAAAGAAAACACAATAAAAAAAAATCTTTACTTGTTTCGATACAAATATGCAAATATTGTATGTCTTAAAGTGGGTGTCAGGTGGGTCAGCTGGGTTAGCGTGAGGAAAATAGTGTGTGCTTTTTGACCTGTTGGAGTTTCCGTAGGTCTGCCATGTCCTGTACTCCTCCATGAAGTCGATGTGCTCCAGGG
This sequence comes from Paratrypauchen microcephalus, assembly GCA_036785185.1. Lineage (NCBI taxonomy): Eukaryota > Metazoa > Chordata > Actinopteri > Gobiiformes > Gobiidae > Paratrypauchen > Paratrypauchen microcephalus. The sequence goes on from JAVJIX010000095.1 coordinate 568,680, forward strand.
TGATGTTGTAGAAGTCGGTGAAAGGCATGATGGGAGGAGATGAGACGCTGTTTGCCGCATCTGAGGACCAAAGAGAACCAGCAGTCATTAAAGCTGCACTATGGAACTTTTGTGGTAGCACCTACATGACAGGCTACTGTCTAATCTCTGAGTATGTAGAACATGACAAGCTGCAGGTTTGTGAAGAGGCGGGTCTGCTCACTATAAGAATGCATGTTTTCCAAGGTGTGTGGTTTTTTAGTTTAAAGGTCCCATGGCATGAAATTTTCACTTTCTGAGGTTTTTGAACGTTAATGTGAGCTCCCCTACCCTGTTTAGGGCCCCCCCCCCCCCATGGTTAAAAGTTGCGAAATGTCTAAACTGAGCATTTGCGATCCTTTTCTGCGTTAGAAAAAAACAGAGCTCAAACGGGCGATTCTCAAGGCACCTTATTGACGTCAGCTCGAAAAATGCAGTTCCACCCCCGTCTGTCTGTACTCAGCGTCTCTGTAAATCACGCCCAGAGAGTTTGGACTGCGAATGCGCTAGGCAATGCGAAATGCGTTTTTTTATTTGCCTGGAGGCACGTCCGAGTAGTCTGGTTAACACCTGACCATATCACAAGTGAGATATGGGTCTGGAAACTCGCTTCGAAAAATCCCGTAGCGGAGGTGTGGTTAGCGATTGTCAACGGCCGTTTATTGGGCGTTATGAATGTCTATCATTGAGCGTATACGTAAGTCCATAGCCAATCATGTCAGATGTCAGTTCAAACTACAAGCTTCCGTTTGTCATGTGGTACGCGTCACCGTCTTGCCACACCTCCCCCGCTCTCTGATTGGGGCCCTAAATCTGGGACTCTCGCTTGGACGAGTTTCCAGGCCGCCTTCCAGTTCAAAATGAACGGAAGCGGCCTGGGAATTCCCAGGCTAACGTCCGAGTGTTTCTAGGCTCGGAAGTCCTTTCTCTGAGCCTCTGGACCTTTGAACAGCAGTGGTTTAATTTTATTTTCTGTGGAAATGTGTTCATTTTTCAATGGAACACTTCAAATCTCTCCCCCCGTGCAAAAACACGGAAATGGATCAGCTGAGCGCTCAGAGCCGAGAGCGGAGAGTTTGGCCACGCCCCCACCCTCTACTATTGGCCAGCTCTTTTCTCCTCATTTGCATTCAAGTAACAACGCCCAGAATAAAGTGTTTGAGAGAGATATTTATGACTCTTTCTCATCTTATCTCTGTTTCTCATGCACTGAGTGTTGATTTTGAAGAAGGATTCATTTACAGCAGAGGTCTTCAACAGGGGGGTCGCGGAGGTACTGCAGGGGGGTCGCGAAATCTTTTGATTTCACTTTATAATAATTTTATATTTTATAGTGTAAAATACAGTATTAACCTGTGTATTATTTCCTTATATTGGATGTACCATAACAGAGTAGCAATGTTTATACATGACACTAAGCTCAATTTAATATAAAACACAATTCTATGCCGTATATATAGTAGGGGGTCCCTGGCCCAGTTCACCATCTGTTTGGGGGTCCCTGGCCTGAAAAACGTTGAAGACCCCTGATTTACAGTATTAGGGAACCATTAAGGAGCCATATAAAAGCATCAAGAAGTACCATGTCATGGGACCTTTAAGCAATAAAACACGCTGTACTTGAGAAATGCATTTTTATTGATTATCTATTATTCACCTTTAAGTAACTTTTTATCATACATTGTCTTCAAGTGGCGCCCGGTCAGGCAGATTGGTGCAGCGATGGCAATGTCGCTGTTCGCTGTATCGAAGTGTTGTGGTGAAGAGGGAGCTGAGCCAAAAGGCAAAGCTCTCGATTTACCGTCAATCTACATCCCTACCCTCACCTATGGTCATGAGCTCTTGGATTATTTTAGCAGTTAAAATGTCAGTCTTCAGATAAAGCGTATTGTAATCATTTTGTTGTTCTTAGGTCGTTTTCACACCAAGAAAGTTCGATAGTTCACTTGCTTTGGTTCGGACCAAATTTTTTTTTTTTTTTGCGGTTCGCTTTCACACTGCACTTTTTTCCCAAGCGAACCAACATGTATAAACAAAAGCACATGTGCTGAGGTCGCTCAGCCATTGGACAGAAATGAGCCGTGTCCAAACACAGAAGGAGGAGAATCATAGTGTTACGTGATGTTTTCAATCTAGCCTTAGCGATATGGTTTGTTCAGTTTTTACAGTTCGCACAAATGTTTGAGCAGCATCGTGAGGTTTACACTATTTTACAATCAATTTACAAACGACAAAGACACAGGGCGAGACGACTATGGAGGACAGCGCTCATGTGTGCATCAAGTTCTGACTCTTGCTCTTCACGCAAAACGCAAGTAAGCCTCGTAAGTTTAGTTTGGTCAGCCTCGGTTTCCCATAATGCTCGACATACGACGGGAGCTCGTTAAGTACAAAAAGCCAACTTGTGTTGGATCGAGTCCGGTCTGCATTCTCACCTCAAACGAACCGCACCAGGATTCGAATGGAACCGTGCCGAGACCGACCTTTTTACGTGGTCTCGGTTCGCTTGTTTGCTCCAGATCGAGATTTTTGTTTTTTATTCACACCAGCCCAAAAGGTCCAAATCAAAGGATAGATACACTCAACAAAAATATAAACGCAACACTTTTGTTTTTGCTCCCATTTTTCCTGAGATGGACCCAAAGATCCAAAATTCACTCCAGATACACAACACTACCATTTCTCTCAAACATTGTTCACAAATCTGTCCAAATGTGTGACAGCGAGCACCTCTGCCCCGCCGAGACAATCCACCCCACCTCACAGGTGCGCCACATCAAGATGCCGATCCGACATCATGACCAGTGCACAGGTGCGCCCCAGACTGCCCACAATAAAAGGCCACCCCGAAATGTGCATTTTTTTTTTTTTTTTTTTTGCTTTATTGGGGGTCTGGGGACTCAGAACCAGTCAGTATCTGGTGTGACCACCATTTGCCTCATGCAGTGCAACACATCTTCTTCGCATAGAGTTTATCAGATTGTCAATTGTGGAATGTTGGTCCACTCCTCTTCAAAGGCTGTGCGAAGTTGCTGGATATTAGTGGGAGCTGGTACACGCTGTCGTATACGCCGGTCAAGCACATCCCAAACATGCTCAATGGGTGACATGTCCGGTGAGTATGCTGGCCATGCAAGAACTGGGACATTTTCAGCTTCCAAGAATTGTGTACAGATCCTTGCAACATGGGGCCGTGCATTATCTTCCTGAAACATGAGGTGATGTTCATGGATGTATGGCACAACAATGGGCCTCAGGATCTCATCACGGTATCTCTGTGCATTCAAAATGCCATCAATAAAATGCACCTGTGTTCTTCGTCCATAACAGCCTTTGAAGAGGAGTGGACCAACATTCCACAGGCCACAACTGACAATCTGATAAACTCTATGCGAAGAAGATGTGTTGCACTGCATGAGGCAAATGGTGGTCACACCAGATACTGACTGGTTCTGAGTCCCCAGACCCCCAGTAAAGCAAAAAAAATGCACATTTCGGGGTGGCCTTTTATTGTGGGCAGTCTGGGGCGCACCTGTGCACTGGTCATGATGTCGGATCGGCATCTTGATGTGGCGCACCTGTGAGGTGGGGTGGATTGTCTCGGCGGGGCAGAGGTGCTCGCTGTCACACATTTGGACAGATTTGTGAACAATGTTTGAGAGAAATGGTAGTGTTGTGTATCTGGAGTGAATTTTGGATCTTTGGGTCCATCTCAGGAAAAATGGGAGCAAAAACAAAAGTGTTGCGTTTATATTTTTGTTGAGTGTAGATAGACCTTTATTGTCCCCAAGGGGAAATTTGTTTCCACAGACACTGTCGAAAAAACAAAACAAACAAAAACACATATGGACATTACACACAGGACATCACACATGCAAATGAGGAGTGGATAGGATGGTTACATATTGTTGTTGAGTGCAGCAATGGCAGAGGACACAAAGCTTTTACTGAAGTGTCCTGTACCTGCGGCCAGAGGGCAACAGGCAGAAGTGGTGATGTAGTGGATGATCTGAGCAAACGAACTCTGGTTCGTTTTAAACACACCAAACAAAGCAGGTGTGAAAATGACCTAAATCAACTTTCCATAATATTTTATTGAGGTACAGTCTGTGTGGTACTCACTGAAGAGGGCCAGGACTTTGGTGGCTGATGGGACCCACCACGAGCACTTGGCGAGAGGGGGCAGTTCGTCAGGTTCGGCCGGGAACAGGCGCGTGGAGATGAACTGTAGGAGGCGCTCTACCAGCTGTTTGAACCTGCGCGCCGACAGCCTGTGCACACACACACACACATGCACACTACTACTTTAAAGGGCCCATATGACACTATTTTCTGATGTTCTGATGTTGTTTCCTTATCACAAACACACCTGGAGTTGTGTTTCGTTTCATTCACACGTTTAACACACAAACCCTGCACATTTAAGATGAGTTCTTCTCTCAAACAGAAAACACTGTTTCATCTTGTGAAGTCATGTGATAATACAGGAAGTGCTCCACTGTGTTTTTAAACTCCATACACCTTCACTAGAATCATTTGGATCATTCCAGCCCTAGAATTTCCACTTTCTAGTGAACAAAAGGTTTAAGATAGCTGTGATAGAAACTGTTCACTTGACTACCACTTCATGACATCACAAGGTGGAACAGAGCATTTTGAGCTTTGGAGATGTAGACAGACTAATAATTAAAGATTACTCAAATATGTGTGAATGAAACAAAACACATCTCTAGGTAAGTTTTGCACAGTATGTCTCCTTTAAGCCTAAACTACTGTGGAACATGTTATTAATAGGATGAGTCAAAACAAGTCCACCTCCAAACTGGAAAATGTACACAATGTTGACGTTAGCTTACATTTAACAAATACCCCACAATAGCTCTGTATTTGTGTTTCCGGGGTGACGGGAGCTCTCTGAACGTGGCCTGAGCTGCTCCTGCTTCAGTCCAAAAAAGAGGCCAAAGGTAAACAATCCAACGCCCCAGAAACAGCTGTGAACTCACACCTAAACCGGGACTAAACCAGGACTAAACCAGGACTAAACCAGGACTAAACCAGGACTAAACTAGGACTAAACCAGGACTAAAGCAGGACTAAACCAGGACTAAAGCAGGACTAAAGCAGGACTAAACCAGGACTAAACCAGGACTAAAGCAGGACTAAAGCAGGACTAAAGCAGGACTAAAGCAGGACTGAACCAGGACTAAAGCAGGACTAAAGCAGGACTGAACCAGGACTGAACCAGGACTAAAGCAGGACTAAAGCAGGACTAAACCAGGACTAAAACAGGACTAAAGCAGGACTAAAGCAGGACTGAACCAGGACTAAAGCAGGACTAAAGCAGGACTAAACTAGGACTAAACCAGGACTAAAGCAGGACTAAACTAGGACTAAACCAGGACTAAAGCAGGACTAAACTAGGACTAAACTAGGACTAAACCAGGACTAAAGCAGGACTAAACTAGGACTAAACCAGGACTAAATCAGGACTAAACCAGGACAAAAGCAGGACTAAAGCAGGACTAAAGCAGGACTAAAGCAGGACTGAACCAGGACTGAACCAGGACTGAACCAGGACTGAACCAGGACTAAACCAGGACTAAAGCAGGACTAAAGCAGGACTGAACCAGGACTGAACCAGGACTAAACCAGGACTAAACCAGGACTAAAGCAGGACTAAAGCAGGACTGAACCAGGACTGAACCAGGACTAAAGCAGGACTAAACCAGGACTAAACCAGGACTGAACCAGGACTGAACCAGGACTAAAGCAGGACTAAAGCAGGACTGAACCAGGACTGAACCAGGACTAAAGCAGGACTAAAGCAGGACTAAAGCAGGACTGAACCAGGACTGAACCAGGACTAAAGCAGGACTAAAGCAGGACTGAACCAGGACTGAACCAGGACTAAAGCAGGACTAAAGCAGGACTGAACCAGGACTGAACCAGGACTAAAGCAGGACTAAAGCAGGACTAAACCAGGACTAAAACAGGACTAAAGCAGGACTAAAGCAGGACTGAACCAGGACTAAACCAGGACTAAAGCAGGACTAAACTAGGACTAAACCAGGACTAAAGCAGGACTAAACTAGGACTAAACCAGGACTAAAGCAGGACTAAACCAGGACTAAAGCAGGACTAAACCAGGACTAAACCAGGACTAAAGCAGGACTAAAGCAGGACTAAAGCAGGACTAAAGCAGGACTGAACCAGGACTAAAGCAGGACTAAAGCAGGACTGAACCAGGACTGAACCAGGACTAAAGCAGGACTAAAGCAGGACTAAACCAGGACTAAAACAGGACTAAAGCAGGACTAAAGCAGGACTGAACCAGGACTAAACCAGGACTAAAGCAGGACTAAACTAGGACTAAACCAGGACTAAAGCAGGACTAAACTAGGACTAAACTAGGACTAAACCAGGACTAAAGCAGGACTAAACTAGGACTAAACCAGGACTAAACCAGGACAAAAGCAGGACTAAAGCAGGACTAACGCAGGACTAAAGCAGGACTAAAGCAGGACTAACGCAGGACTAAAGCAGGACTGAACCAGGACTAAACCAGGACTAAAGCAGGACTAAACTAGGACTAAACCAGGATTAAAGCAGGACTAAACTAGGACTAAACCAGGACTAAAGCAGGACTAAAGCAGGACTAAAGCAGGACTGAACCAGGACTGAACCAGGACTGAACCAGGACTAAACCAGGACTAAAGCAGGACTAAAGCAGGACTGAACCAGGACTGAACCAGGACTAAACCAGGACTAAACCAGGACTAAAGCAGGACTAAAGCAGGACTGAACCAGGACTGAACCAGGACTAAAGCAGGACTAAACCAGGACTAAACCAGGACTGAACCAGGACTGAACCAGGACTAAAGCAGGACTAAAGCAGGACTGAACCAGGACTGAACCAGGACTAAAGCAGGACTAAAGCAGGACTAAAGCAGGACTGAACCAGGACTGAACCAGGACTAAAGCAGGACTAAAGCAGGACTGAACCAGGACTGAACCAGGACTAAAGCAGGACTAAAGCAGGACTAAAGCAGGACTGAACCAGGACTGTGAACCAGGACTGTGAACCAGGACTAAAGCAGGACTAAACCAGGACTAAACCAGGACTAAACCAGGACTGAACCAGGACTGAACCAGGACTAAAGCAGGACTAAAGCAGGACTGAACCAGGACTGAACCAGGACTGAACCAGGACTAAAGCAGGACTAAAGCAGGACTGAACCAGGACTGAACCAGGACTAAAGCAGGACTAAAGCAGGACTAAAGCAGGACTGAACCAGGACTAAAGCAGGACTAAAGCAGGACTAAACCAGGACTGAACCAGGACTGAACCAGGACTAAAGCAGGACTAAACCAGGACTAAACCAGGACTAAAGCAGGACTGAAGCAGGACTGAACCAGGACTGAACCAGAACTAAAGCAGGACTAAAGCAGGACTGAAGCAGGACTAAAGCAGGACTGAAGCAGGACTAAAGCAGGACTAAAGCAGGACTGAAGCAGGACTAAAGCAGGACTAAAGCAGGACTAAAGCAGGACTAAAGCAGGACTAAAGCAGGACTAAAGCAGGACTAAAGCAGGACTGAACCAGGACTAAAGCAGGACTGAACCAGGACTAAAGCAGGACTGAACCAGGACTAAAGCAGGACTAAAGCAGGACTAAAGCAGGACTAAAGCAGGACTGAACCAGGACTAAAGCAGGACTAAACCAGGACTAAACCAGGACTAAAGCAGGACTAAAGCAGGACTGAACCAGGTCTAAACCAACAGCTGTTAACTTACACCTAAACCATTAAAGGAAATTTTAACATGAGACTTAAAGAAGAGCTGAACCTTAATTAAACCACACACTGACCAATGGCATGAGAGCAGCATAAAAAAGTCAAAGGTCAAAGGTGGCATACTTCTTGAGCCAGTGAACCAGGAAGTGGTGGTCGGCCTCGGACAGGGCAGCGATCTGGCGCAGCAGGTGGGCGTAGATGACATATGTGCTGGTGCTGGAGTACTGAGGGTTCTGCACACAGAGGAGAGACGACAGATATGAAAGACTAAAAGGAGACGATCAGCAGGAGGTTGAAGGAGCTGCAGCTGTTTTTTTCATTTAATTAAGTAAAATGTCTTGTCTCAGTACAGACACATTGTAAAAACAAGTTTTATATAGAGAAGCAGGAAGTGTGTTTTAGCATCATAAACTGTATATAGAAGTATGATATCAACCATAGTGTTCGGGTCCAGTCAAATGAAGCTCACTGAGGCTTGCAGTCATAGGGGCGTAGAGGAAATCCATATATGCTTTATTCACGCTTATGTCACAAAACAGAATACTGGAAACATGCAGAGGACGACTTCCTTAGGGCTCTGTTAGTTCTGACAAAATCTGTGAAAACTGGAAAAATTTCCCTTTTTTTCTTCATCTAGATGTCATTGTATTATTTCTTTTTCCTTTTTATAAAGTTGTGTATTATAATTTGTCTAGCTTAATAAAAAAATATAAAAAATAATAACGTCATTGTAGCGTTCCGGTATGTTTGGCAGATCCACAACCAGCTGCCTGTAAGTGTTGCTGCTGCGATTAGAGTCTCGTCCCCCTTTGGCAGGTTGTGAACACACTGGGTTTTATCACATGTCCAGTGTCAGTAACTCCACCAGAAGTCGTCCTCTGCATGCAAACATCTTCTGGTAAGTGTGAATTTATCTATTTGGAATACGAATTGATTTATGGACAAAACTGTGAAATCAAAACCTCAGGATCATGTAGCACGGGTTAATACAAACATTTTAAGACAAAAATACAGAGAGAGGTTTTCTCAATACAAAGTGAATTGGAACCGGAGTCGATGGAGCCAGAGGTGTGCCCATGCTCACTTCCTATTTGGAATGCAGCATGCTAGTTGTTAACATCAGTGGGCCCAGAATTTGGCTCTGGCATCTGAAAGATGTGAAATGCACTTGTAAAGTCACAATGAATAATTTGGATGCTCAAAATGCCTTATTTTGAATTATTTTTTTGTTTACGACATTCCATAAGCGTCATTCATAGTTTGGTTGTCTCCAGTGAGAATCTACAATGTAAATAATCATGGAAATAAAGAAACAAAATGTCAAAGAGTGTCCAAACTTTTGACTGGTAGTGTTCATGGAGACAAAGCAAATACAGGCAATTTAATATGTAATGAACTGCACAGCCCCAGTGTGTAATCGTGTTCTTGTAGTTTGCTCATAAAGTCTGAAGCAGCAGATCTGTGTGTATGTGTATGTGTGTGCGTGTGTGTGTGTGTGTATGTGTGTGCGTGCGTATGTGAGTCATGAATAGCCACAGTGCTATAACAGTGTATGTGTATAGTGGAAACGTCTGCTCACAGCTCTCATCTGCACAAAAAGACCAGACATAATCCCACTTTTCCATCATTCCAGTGTTCCTGTGTGTCATACTTTTAAAGTTGGCACATTGTGCTGAATAATAGAGATCGACTGATCTGTTTCATGTTTAGAAGCCGGAGGAACCAATGACCTCTGCCGATATATTTTCAGGTCAGTGTCAAAATTCCAGACAAGCTCATCCACATCTTCCACGGAGACCTGGAGCACAGGGTCTCAGTAATCATGGACGATATAAAATTCTGCTTATCATCCAACATACCCTCAAGGACATTTAAGAAATATCCTAATTCAAACCCCTGGATCACATCTGACATTAAAATCAATATGAAAAAAATACTTAAAGCCTTCCAGTGCGGGGACTGGAACACCATAAATGTACTAAATAGACAAATAAAAAAATGACATAATTAAGGCCAAACTCAGGTACAAGGACAAAATCAAACAGGAGTTCAGTAGTATGAACACCAGACAGGCCTACCAGAAAATCAGGGTCCTCACTGGGCAAGCCCCAGCACTGGTCACCACTTCACTGCTGACCCAGTCACCTTCGCGGGCTCCCTGAACTCCTTTTATGCACGGTATGATACCATCGAGCACTCTGCCCTCTGTAATGAGCTGCTTAGTGCCCTGCCCCCACACGCTCCTTCTCAGCCTCCATTCACGGAGGGGGATGTTCGGAGGCAGCTGAGTAGGTGTAAGGTGGGCAAGGCACCAGGTCCGGATGGCATCCCGGCCAAGGTGCTGAAACTATGTGCCATGGAACTGTCACCAATCCTGCATTCCATCTTTTGGGACTCTATCAGGACAGCATCCATCCCCATAGCCTGGAAAACCTCTATAATCATCCCAGTTCCCAAAAAGCCCCGTCCATCTGACCTCAATCACTACAGACCAATTGCACTCACTTCCACCATCATGAAGTGCCTGGAAAAACTCATACTCCATTCCATCCTCCCAGCTGTTAGTCCCCTGCTAGACCCATACCAGTTTGCCTATAAGGCCAGGCGGGGAACGGAGGATGCCGTGGCATGCCTCCTCCATCCACTCTTAAAACATCTAGAGTCGCCTGGCAGCTTCGCATCCATCCTGTTCATGACTTCAGCTCAGCATTCAATACAATACAACGTCACCAGATGATCAGGACACTTCAAACCCTTAACCTGTCTCCGTTTTTCATTCACTGGATTCACAACTTCCTCAGTAACAGACCACAGGCCGTCAAAATTGGTTCTGTCACTTCACCCACCATAATCACCCACACCGGAGCCCCACAGGGGTGTGTACTCAGCCCCTTCCTCTACACCCTGTACACAAATGACTGCACGAGCCCCTCTCCTGTCACCACATATTTCAAATACTCTGACGACACTGCCATCCTCGCACTCCTCAAGGACAATAACTCCATAACCGCCTACCACCAGTCTGTCACCCACTTCACCAAGTGGTGCACCGACTATTTTCTTGAGTTAAATGTCAATAAAACAAAGGAATTACTGATACACACTCAACAACACACCCCGGACCTGGCACTCACCACTATACACAGTAAAACAGTTGAACATGTCACTCACTTCAAATATTTGGGACTCACACGTGACAATAAACTCACCTTCGAACAGCATGTCACCGATGTCCATAAACGCTCACAACAAAGACTCCACATTCTCCGCAAACTCCGTGCTCTCTCCGTCACCCCACAATAATTATAATAATAATAATAATAATTCACTGGATTTATATAGCGCCTTTCATGCCACTCAAAGCGCTTTACAGTTCATTGTTCATTCACTCCACACTTGGTGGTGGTAAGCTACTTTCTGTAGCCACAGCTGCTCTGGGGCAGACTGACGGAAGCGAGGCTGCCAATCAGCGCCATCGGCCCCTCCGACTACCTCCAACACTCATGCACACGCCACTTTCATACTAGGCAAATGTGGGTAAAGTGTCTTGCCTAAGGACACAGCGACAGTATTTTGCAACTGGCGCCCCCCTGTGGCACCTGGAATTCCCAGCGGTCTCCCATCCAAGTACTAACCAGGCCCTGCCTTGCTCAACTTCTGAGATCTGACGGGATCAGGCTTTGACAGGCAGGTATGGCCACAATATGCTCTCCATCACCAACAGAAACAAACTCACCAAGGTCACCCGCACAACTTCCAAAATCATCAATCACAGACTTCTCACATTTTAACAATAAATCCATCACACGTATGGCCCGGACAATTATCAGAGACTCAGATCATCCATTATATCACCACTTGTGCCTGTTGCCCTCTGGCCGCAGGTACAGGACTCTGAGGTGGAAGCGGGCACGCTTCAGTTAAAGCTTTGTGTCCTCTGCCATTGCTGCACTTAACAACAATATGTAACCATCCTATCCACTCTTCATTTGCATGTGTGTTGTCCTGTGTGTAATGTCCATATGTGTTTTTGTTTGTTTTGTTTTTTCGACAGTGTCTGTGGAAACAAATTTCCCCTCGGGGACAATAAAGGTCTATCTATCTATCTATCTATCCACAGCTTTGAAGCTGTGAAGAGAGCAGTCACACTTTTGCCTGTAGTCTGTATAAAATGTTCAGATAAAGCTTGATGTAGATGTTTTCCAAGTATATTTAGGCTGCTTTTTGGACCAAACAAAAATATCGGCCTCTGCTGGAGATTTAAGGCCGACAGCCCATTCGCTAAGAAGCTCAAATATCAACCTGATATATCAGCTATCTCTACTAAATATGACACTTGTATACACTTTTTGAAATTGTTGTGTTTTGTTCCATTCACACATTTTTAAGTCATCTTGTGTTTGTTTTGAACAGACATTTTAATTTAAGGAGACATGTTGTGCTTGTGTGCTCTATTACTACCGTCCCTACCTGGAGCTACTGTGACAAGTAAATTTCTCCTGCGTGAGATCAATAAAGTCTTATCTCTTATCTTATTGTTATAACCTATGACACTCATGGATCAATCTATTATAACATCGACATTTTAAATCACAATATTCATCTAAGACTTAATAAAAGACACAAGTGCACTGATTTCTGCATTAGAAAACTGTGGTGTCAGTGGGAGCATGCTATCCTACTATATCTACAGGAGGGGCCCACAGCCTGCACATCACACTAGAGCAGAGCATTTTTACCATTGTACTAAAATGTAATCAATGCCAAATCCTACGTGTATCACCCATTATGAAAATACAAGCAGCAGGTGTATGCCAGTGACGAGGGTTGATCGCCAATGTGGCGTCTTGAAAATAAACATTGCTCAGACATTCACAAATCACTCCAAAAACAACACCACCAACAAGTATTACATGGTTACAAGCTTGAAAAAGTTGATTTTGCAGAATAGGTCTAATTTAAACATGTACACAATTTAGTACAAAAAGCAGGTTTAGTGTTTAGTTCCACTTTAAAGGAAAATTAACGTTTTTTTACAATCTGAGCCTTATTTCGGTAATAAAACAAGTTGTTTTACTCACCCATAGCACTTTGGTGTCATATGGAGCACTTCCGGAGATGTTTTAGATTTGCGATCTCCATCATGTGAGTTCTCGGGGCACTTATTTGCGGTCTCACAACACAACACAACACAACACAAACTTTAGCACTTTTCAAATCATAGAAGCCCGATGTCTTAGCCTACGATTTCGTGTGGTCAAAAGTGGCCTGTAATCCGAGATTTAGCCATAGTTTCGAGTAGATGAGGACGCCAGTGCGCATGTGTGGACTGTGCTCTCAGCTCCCGGGACAAACATGAAACGCAAAGCTGTAAACTATGGATAAATCTCGGATTACAGGCCACTTTTGCTTCAAACAAAATCGTAGACTAAGACATCGAGCTTCTATGATTTGAAAAGTGCTAAAGTTTGTGTTATTTGGAGCCCGCACGGGGCATATTACATGCTTGGGGAATATATTATATGCCCCGAGCTATGGCTAGAAGTCGCGCTAGGCTAACCGCAAATCTAAAACATCTCTGGAAGTGCTCCATATGACACCAAAGTGCTATGGGTGAGTAAAACAACTTGTTTTATTACCGAAATAAGGCTCAAATTGTAAAAAAAAACGTTACTTTTCCTTTAAGTTCTTGAGATCCACCTAAAACCTCAGAGCACCAGCGTCACCATCAGACAGGAACTCAGCGCCACTGACACCCAGCATGACTTCACCCTCTGTGTGTGGGTGTGTGTGTGCATGTGAGCAGTGTGCACGTGAGGAGTGTGCATGTGAGGAGTGTGCACGTGAGGCAGTGCACGTGAGGAGTGTGCATGTGAGAAGTGTGCATGTGAGGAGTGTGCACGTGAGGAGTGTGCACGTGAGGCAGTGCACGTGAGAAGTGTGCATGTGAGAAGTGTGCACATGAGGAGTGTGCATGTGAGAAGTGTGCACATGAGGAGTGTGCACGTGAGAAGTGTGCATGTGAGGAGTGTGCACGTGAGGAGTGTGCATGTGAGAAGTGTGCACGTGAGGAGTGTGCACGTGAGGCAGTGCACGTGAGAAGTGTGCACGTGAGGAGTGTGCATGTGAGGCCGTGCACGTGTCTCCGGGGACCATGTGTGCGTCTATGGAGCATGGAACCGCAGCTAAACTACTGTGCAGTCCAGATTGGATCCAGGTCTAATTCCCAGAACCTTATATGGGAATGAGCGGGAAGAGAGCAGAGGAGACATTATGTTCACATTAAGGCCTGGGTTAGGACTTGGTGTAGGATTAGTCCACATCTGATTTAGGACCTGGTTTAGATGTGGTTAAGGATAAGATTAGACCTGCTTTAGTCAGTGGTTTTGACTTGGTTTAGACCTGGTTTAGTATTTGCTTTAGGACTAATTTAGACTGGTTTTGGACCTTCTTTAATACTAATTTAGACTTGGTTTAGACCTGGCGTAGAGCTGGTTTTGTACTTGGTTTAGACTAGCTTTAGACCTGGTTTAGACTTGGTTTAGACTTGGTTTAGACTTGGTTTAGACTTGGTTTAGACCTGGAGTAGACCTGGTTTAGTCCTTGGTTTAGACTTGGTTTAGACTTGGTTTAGACCTGGAGTAGACCTGGTTTAGTCCTTGGTTTAGACTAGCTTTAGACCTGGAGTAGAGCTGGTTTAGTCATTGGTTTAGTCCTTGGTTTAGACCTGGAGTAGACCTGGTTTAGTCCTTGGTTTAGACCTGGAGTAGACATTTACATCTTGCAGAGTCCTGCTTGAATTGTTGTTGCGTCATTAAAAACAGACCTGGAGTTGTGTTTTGTTTGTTTGAGTAACCCTTTATTATTAGTCTGCCAATGTCTCCAAAGCTCAGAATGCTCTGTTCCACCTTGTGGTGTCATGAAGAACTGAAATTATATAAATGATTTCAGTGAAGGTGTTTGGAATTTAAAAACACAGCAGAGCACTATAAATATATATACTTTTGTCAACGCCAGAACCGGGGCAGAACTCGGCTCAGAGGACACTGTCAGGGGTAAGTCAGTGTTAATACGACACTGCTGAAGGGGGCGCCGTACAGATTCACATAAAAAAAACCCGAACTATCCCTTTAAGTCCTGATGTAGGATTGGTTTAGTCCTGTTCTAGTCCTGGTTTAGTCTTGTTGTAGTCCAAATTTAGTCCCAGTTTAGTCCACATTTTGGCAACCTTCGTCACTTCTTCTGAAATACCCTTGTTCATTGTTGTTTACTGTTCTACCCCTTTCTCATTCACACTGATCACACCTTTACTTTCTCGGTGCACAAAACTTGAAAACCTTTGGACCGAATGAATGGTAAGATGGAGAGAAGGAGAGATGGAGAGGAGAGATGGAGGAGGGGAGAGGTGGTGGCAGCTGCCCCAGTGGAAAATGTCTGGTGTGTTCCATGAGGAGGGCTAACCCAGATACCGCTAATGCATAAACTCAGCCACTGCCTTAAAGCGCACATTGTTTTCTCATCTGAATTATTATATTTTCATGTTATTTTGTTTGTTTGTTTTTATTTCATTTAGCCATATTTAAGTAATCCAACATATCCTTCACTCTCTCCCTCAAAACAGAAAGCTTCACCTCATGATGTCATGAAGTGTTGCCTCATTCTCCAAAAAGTGTTTCTGAAATACACCATCTCTAGACTCATTCTGATTACTTCACAGTTCATATTGCTTATATTAAAAGTGACTTATGTAACTTTCTAACTGGGGTCCATCATCTGCCTGTGTCATGGAGATGCTTTGACATATGAAATATTCCACAGTATGGCATTAAACTTTGATCTAAATCTATTTACAAAGAGACAAACAGGTAACGCCACCAGGCAAGTTACAGATTGGATGTGTGGAGAGTCCACTAACAGTAATGCATGCAATGAAACATGCAATGTTTTCAATGTATTTATTGCAATAAAAACACCAGTTAAAGAAATAAAAAATAACATTACATCTCCATGGAGACAAGAAGCACACACACACACCCCCCCCCCCCCATTACTCTTTAGATTTCCCCCATAAACCTTCACATCACTGACATCTCTTGCCTTTTTTGTCACTACCATAGAATGTACAAAAAAGTGGACTAAGGGAGTGTGACGTCACCCTCAGCGTTCGGCTCCAGCCAAATGAACCTCATTGAGGCAAGCAGTTATAGAAGCAAATATGGAGTTCAATATTAGGAGTAGGAATCAATTTATAGACAAAACAGCAAACTAAAAACACCAGGATCATGTAGAGTGGGTTAATACGAACATTATGATGACCAAAATGATGAGCCTGACAGCAGCAGTTACAGAGAGAGGGGCAAACTTTTTTCAATACAAAGTGAATTGGAGTCGACAGAGCCCGAAGCATGCCCGTGCTCATTTCCTTTTTCGAACGCTGCCGCTAGTGGGTAAGCTATACAGTGAACCCTCGCTGTATCGCGGTTCACTCTTCGCGGCCTCGCTGTTTCGCGGATTTTTTTTCCCAAATTTTTTTTTTTTTTTTTTCAATTTTTTTTATAGTGTAACTTTTTTTTTTACAGTGTAACATTCTGTCCTGCGCCCTGATTAGCTAAGAGACTAGACCAGGACTAAACCAGGTCTAAAGCAGGTCTAAACCAGGACTAAAGCAGGTCTAAACCAGGACTAAACCAGGTCTAGACCAGGGATGGTAGGGACAGAGTCTCAGATTTCCTTCACGAGAGCGCCTGGGTGACAGGAGGTGTGGCCTTTGTTTACTTGCACGAGCCATGGAAGAGAGTGCGAGCCGGACCATGGAAGAGCCAAGAATCAACATGGACTCTTCCAAGAATCAACATGGACGGGCCCGCTGCGGCGTCCGGGGGAGCCGCAGCGGGGAGAGGACACTCGCGCGCACTGTGGAGACAGTGGCTCTTCCCCGTGAGAGGACGAGAGGATGAACCCGACCCCGTCCTAGAGAGCTGTGGAGTATTGGCGACGCATTGATAGCGGTCTGATTTTGGAGCCGGGGTGAAATGCAACCAACTCTTGTGAGCGCAGGTTGGTCTTACCTGGTCTTGTGGTGCTCAGAGGCGTCTGTTAGCGGTTCGGCACTGTTAGCAGTGGCTTGAGTCTTGCCCAAAATGATATCCAGGTCGCTTTCCACTCGACTTTCGCACATGGCATGGATATGTGGTACCAAAACAAACGCACGTGTCCGCGCGCACGTGCCCGCGCGCACGTGCCCGCGTGTCACGTGCCCCCGCCCCACTATTAATATATTTTAATGAAAATCTACAAAAGTTTGAGTGTTTAAACAAGAGAAAAATGTGAGAAAATGTTAATACCAGTCTCAGAAAGGTGTATAATGTGTCTGGTGAAGCGTTTTCAGCCTTAAAACATGTATAATAATTGTAAAATATAAAATTGTCCTACTTCGCGGATTTCACTTATTGCGGGCTATTTCTGGAACCTAACCCCCGCGATAAACGAGGGTTCACTGTATCCATTTACAGTGGTAACTCACCTTACGAAATTAATTTGTTCCAGAAGTGGTTTCGTAACGTGAATTTTTCGTAAGTTGAGTAGCTATTTCAATGGAAAAGGCCTGATTCGTTCCAAGGTTTTTTTTTTATAGTGTAACTTTTTTTTATAGTGTAATATTTGTGTTCTGCGTCCTGATTGGAATAAACCAGGTCTAGACCAGAACTAAACCAGGTCTAAACCTGGACTGGACCTGGACTAAACCAAGATTATCCCGGGACATGGCAGTGCCGTTGGATGAGCGCGTTGCTCGTGTCTCCGCGCTACTTGCGCGTTCCGCGCTAGAGCTAAGAGGCCGAGAAAGACGCTCTTTCAGCGGGAATAAGAGCGGGGCGGGGCGGGCTCTGGTTCTATGTGACTTCCAGAACCGGGGGGCTGACACTGTGAGCTAACAGGCCGGGAAAGGTGCTCTATCGGCGGGCAAGACCGCGGGGTCTCGCTCGGGGCCGTGTCTCCCCCTCGCGCGTTCGGCGCTATATTGAGCCGTGCCCCCCCCACGCTTCACTATCAACACATTCCATTGAAAATCTACGAAAGTTCGAGTGTTCAAACGAGAGAGGAATGCGAGAAAAGCCCAACTCCAGTCTGACAAAAGCGTAGAATGTGTGTGGTGAGGCATTTACAGCCCTAAAACATGTAGAACAATTGCAAAATACAAAGTTGTCCGACCTCGTGGACCTCTCCCACCGCGGGCCACCTGTGGAACCTAACCCCGTGTGTGTTGATAAAGTGTATTTACGTTTTGGGCCGTGCATCTAAGCGCGCATTGATTGAATTTTTGAGATTTCGCGTTTCGTAACTTGAATTTTCTTTCGTATCTAGAGACCAAAATTTGACGTGAAGGCGTTTCGTAACTTGGATTTTCCGCATGTAGGGTCTTTCGTAAGGTGAGGTACCACTGTATATCTACAATCTATGGTCCATAATAAAGCAGAAACCCATGATGAGATCCAATCAGGCTGAAAAGCTGATGGTAGGCCTGTTGAGTAGTGAGACTTACCTGAACCAGGATGAAGTAAGCTCGAAGATCATCTTTTGTCCGAGGCCTAAGACACAACACAGTGCATAATAATTTTATTTTACATTCATTTTTTTCCCTTTTTAGTAAATGTTTATTTAAAGGTTGTATATTACACAAAATTGATTCTTTTAGCTTTTAGCCATGTTATAATGTTACCTCCTCAAAAACATACTTATAGTTGTGTTTTGTTTCTGTTTCTGAAACTTTATAAAACGAAGTTATTAAAACATGTTTCAGCTATGAGAAAAATGTAAGTGTATTCTATTTACTTTATTTCTGACTGCTATTAACCTGCACTGTCCTTTAAGGCCATGAAACGATTGTGTAATAATTATTTTACATCCATTATGATTACAAGATACAAGTGAAAATTCCATTCATTTAAATGGAGAACTAGTTAAAGTGCTGCTATAAGAATATATAACATAGATAGCACACAGCGTTGTATTCTGGACAGACCTAATATAGACTGGCAGATAACAGGATTCTAGTGTGTGAACAGTTGGGATGTAACAATCATTTAAACATCATCAAAAGTCTCACAATAATATCATGGACCATCACAATATATCGAATTACAAATGTCTTTGTTTAAAGGTCCCATGACATGGTACTTCTTGATGCTTTTATATGGCTCCTTAATGGTTCCCTAATACTGTAAATGAATCCTTCAAAATCAACACTCAGTGCATGAGAAACAGAGATAAGATGAGAAAGAGTCATAAATGTCACTCTGGAACACTCCATTATGGGCGTTGTTGCTTGAATGCAAATGAGGAGGACAGAGATGGCCTATAGTAGCGGGTGGGGGCGTGGCCAAACTCTCCACTCTTTCCTTTTCAGCTGTGCCCTGTGCGCTCTGACCCACTTCCGTGTTTTTGCGCGGAGGGAGAGATTTGAAGCGTTCCATTGAAAAATAAACACATTTCCACATAAAATAAAATTAAACCACTGCTGTTCAAAGGTCCACAGGCTCAGATAAAGGACTTCCGAGCCTAGAAACACTCGGACGTGCCTCCAGGCAAATAAAAAAACGCATTTCGCATTGCCTAGCGCATTCGCAGTCCAAACTCTCTGGGCGTGATTTACAGAGACGCTGAGTACAGACAGACGGGGGTGGAACTGCATTTGCATTTCTTTTTTCGATCTGACGTCAATAAGGTGCCTTGTTCAAAATCGCCCGTTTGAGCTCCGATTTTTTGTAACGCAGAAAAGGATCGCAAATGCTCAGTTTAGACATTTCGCAACTTTTAACCATGGGGGGGCCTAAACAGGGTAGGGGAGCTCACATTAACGTTCAAAAACCTCAGAAAGTGAAAATTTCATGCCATGGGACCTTTAAATAAACATAGCTCCAGCTGTTAATATATTGATAATTTCCACATTTCAGACAAAAAGCAAATAATCCAGTTTGTTTACATGAAATCCAGTATGATTATTATCAGTCCATAAACACTTGTGTGCCAGTCTGATCTGATCATTATTTATGACAGAAATAAAGTTTTATTGGAGTTTAGCGGACTTTTGTCACCTAGACACCAGAGTCACATGACCTGAATGTAATGAGCTGTGTGTCCAAATCTCTCTGTTATGGAGTGCACTATAGGGGGCGCTAAAAAAGTAGGGACTAGAGTGGACATTCAGACATAGCTTTAGTTCTTTGGGTTAAGTTTAAAGGAAAAGTAACGTTTTTTACAATTTGAGCCTTATTTCGGTAATAAAACAGGTTGTTTTACTCACCCATATCACTTTGGTGTCATATGGAGCATTTCCGGAGATGTTTTAGATTAGCGTTAGGCTAACGCCGTTAGCCTAGCGCCGTTAGCCTAGCGCGACTTATAGCCGAGATTTAGCCATAGTTTACAGCTATGCGTTCCATGTTTGGGTCCCGGGAGCTGAGAGCACACTCCGCACATGCGCACTGGCGTCCTCATCTACTCGAAACTATGGCTAAATCTCGGATTACAGGCCACTTTTGACCAAACAAAATCGTAGACTAAAGACATCGAGCTTCTATGATTTGAAAAGTGCTAAAGTTTGTGTTATTTGGAGCCCACACGGGGCATATTACATGCTCGGGGAATGCCCCGAGCTATGGCTATAAGTCGCGCTAGGCTAACGGCGTTAGCCTAACGCTAATCTAAAACATCTCCAGAAATGCTCCATATGACACCAAAGTGATATGGGTGAGTAAAACAACTTGTTTTATTACCGAAATAAAGCTCAGATTGTAAAAAAAAAACATTACTTTTCCTTTAAGAGGAATAAGTAGCGTATTCACAGTTTTGTTAGCTTCCAGAAAATGTTGCAATAAATTTCGTACCTTGAGATATCGTGAAAATATCGTACCGAGAGATTTCGTCCTAGTGAACAGTGTGGTGTATACTAGGGTGTATACTGAGCTCTCACCCTTTCCACTCCCGTAGCAGGCTGTTGATGATCCCTTTCAGCACTGACTTCTGGATGTCTTGAGGCTGAGACATCACACAGAAAAATATGTACAGATTTATCAAACAATGAGTAGGGATGTAACAATAATCGTGCAAAGTCTCACAATGACATCATGGGCCTTCACAATATATCAAATTACAAGTTTTTTTGCTTAAATTCATTTTTATGGTGCAGCCTCAACTTAAAAAAACAGAACTACATAGGCCAGGGGTGTCAAACAAGTGGCCCGGGGGCCAGATCCAGCCCTCCAAGACGTTTAATCTGGCCCTTGGCTGATTTTCTATTGAAATATTTTAATTATATTTTAATTTTCTATTAAAATTAATTTTCTGCGTCTCTTTTCTGAGCAGTTTAGCATAGCAGCGTCTCCAGCGCCTCTGTGCGTGGCCCCTCCCACCAGAGCAGCACAAATGAAGACTTGCCTCTTTCCAAACGCTCTTAAAGGACCATCGTTTTGACTGTCGACCGTGACACCCTCAATCAGCAAAAATGAGAAAAGTGGACGCCGAGTGGAAGATTTTCCAAGAAAAATTGACTAATTCCTATTTGTTCAGGAGGTGAATGGGAAACCTGTATGCTTATGTTTGCAACAAGCAGCAGTGCTCAAGAAATATAATCTTAAACACCACTATGAGACACGGCATTTCGAACAATGCAACAACTTGAACGGAGAATTGAGAAGACAGAAGATGAACGAATTATTGCTGGACTGAAGAAACATCAGTCTGTAATAGATTTGAGTTTCTCTACACAAATATTTGGACTTATTGCTGTTTTTGGGGTATATTTGCCATGAGTTTTCTGATCCTGCCCCTTTGGGATCAAAGTCGGTTGGATACGGCCCCCGGACCAAAATGAGTTTGACATCCCTGACATAGGCCATGATCCTTTGCTCTTTGTCAGTCCAACCTACATGATGAAATAACTGTTGTGAAGCACTTTTAAATCTTAAAGGAAAAGTAACGTTTTTTTTTACAATTTGAGCCTTATTTCGGTAATAAAACAAGTTGTTTTACTCACCCATAGCACTTTGGTGTCATATGGAGCACTTCCAGAGATGTTTTAAATTTGCGGTTAGCCTAGCACGACTTCTAGCCATAGCTCGGGGCATATAATATATTCCCCGAGCATGTAATATGCCCCGTGCGGGCTCCAAATAACACAAACTTTAGCACTTTTCAAATCATAGAAGCTCGATGTCTTTAGTCTACGATTTCATTTGAGTCAAAAGTGGCCTGTAATCCGAGATTTATCCATAGTTTACAGCTTTGCGTTTCATGTTTGGGTCCCGGGAGCTGAGAGCACAGTCCGCACATGCGCACTGGCGTCCTCATCAACTCGAAACTATGGCTAAATCTCGGATTACAGGCCACTTTTGACCACACGAAATCGTAGGCTAAGACATCGGGCTTCTATGATTTGAAAAGTGCTAACGTTTGTGTTATTTGGAGACCGCAAACATGTGCCCCGAGAACTCACATTATGGAGATCGCAAATCTAAAACATCTCCGGAAATGCTCCATATGACACCAAAGTGCTATGGGTGAGTAAAACAACTTGTTTTATTACCAAAATAAGGCTCAGATTGTAAAAAACGTTACTTTTGCTTTAAGTATTTGGATTATGATGAGAGAAAAGTAGCATATTCACTATTTTGTTAGCCTCCACTGTTATGGCAGCAGATCCAATATCTGTGTCATTCGGCTGAGCACTTTTTGAAAAGAATGGACGCGAGCAAGCTGGGTTCTTTATCAACAAAAAATCTTTATCTATTAAAAAAGGGTTAACAAAAAACAAGGTCTTCAAATACATATATTATAATTACACAGCAAGCACGGTCAAAAAACTATATACATCCGTGCTCCCTTACTCCTTCTGGCTCTTTCTTCCCAATTCTCAAAACTGCGTCATCATGCGCATGCGTGTTTAAATTAAAGTCCAAAGTCTAAATGACTGTTAAATTACTCTTAACTTCCTATAAACATTATGTTCATGAAATAACTAAAAATAGGTACTAAATATCAAAATACTAAATATATTTATTCTAATACCCAATTCCAACACCAAATTATATTCTTAATAACCAAAACATTGTCATGGCTCTAACACTCCGGCCCCTAATTGTATAGGCAGGATGCATAACAATTACAACTACAAAATAGAGCCATATTCCACGTTTACTGTACTATAAATGTCAATTACTCGATCAATCAACTTAGATTATAAGTCCATCAGCAATTGGTCTTCCTGGACTCACTCAGCTTCCTGTAAAAGACAAAGCTTGTTAGTAGGCCTATCTAATAAGCTGGACTTGGTTTGAACTTGAACTCTTCGGACGGCCCCTCTTGCGTCTGGGTAAGTCTGCCGGACTCTTCCAGTCAGCCAGGTATTCCTTGGGGCGGAACTGTCCACAATGAGCACAAGGTCTCCTGGAGTGAAGTTTCTCTTCTTGGTATGCCACTTTTGTCGCTCCTGTAGCAACGGGAGGTATTCCTGGGTCCACCTTGACCAAAACAAGTTGGCCATATATTGTACTTGACGCCATCTTCTACGGGAGTAAACATCATCCCTGTTGAACACACTCGGCGGAAGTGCTGGTTGTTTTTTCAATAGCAGAAGATGGTTTGGTGTCAAAACTTCGACATCGCTTGGATCATCAGAGGCAGCAGTCAAGGGACGGTCATTGATGATTGCTTCAACTTCGCATAGCAGAGTGTGAAGGCCATCATCATCTAACACCTGCTGTCTCAATACAGAATTCAACACCTTTCTGACTGTGCGAATCTGTCGTTCCCATATCCCACCTTGGTGGGAGGCAGTTGGTGTGTTAAAAATCCAGGTGATGCCTTTCTGAATCAGGTCATCTCTGATCTGAGAGTGATCAAGCTCTTCTAGAGCCTCTTTGAGTTCTCGCTCGGCACCTATAAAATTTGTGCCGTTATCAGAGCGCATTGTAGTCACTTGACCCCTTCGACTGATAAATCGTCTGATAGCGTTGATACAGGATGAGGCATCTAAAGAGTGAGCCACCTCTATGTGGACTGCTCTAAGAGCGAGGCATGTGAACAGGACGCCGTAGCGTTTCACCATGCTGCGTGCTCTTTTGACCTCAAACGGTCCAAAATAGTCTACGCCTACATGCGTAAAGGGAGGTTGGTCTGGCAGTACACGTTCCTCAAGTAAATCTGCCATTTTCTGTTCTACTGGCCTTGCGTGCAGTCTCCTGCATGCGATGCATTGGGATATCACTGTGCGGGTTGCTCTGTTTAGTCCTGGGATCCAGTAACGCTGCCTGACCTTTGCAATTAGCTGACTTCTTCCACAGTGACCATTCTGATGGTGAACGTGCCGTAGAATTAGCTTTGCAATGTGTTGATCTTTGTGAAGCACAGCCGGGTTTCTGGATTCCTCTGGCATGGCGGACTTGTTCAACCGGCCACACACTTTGATGACACCATCTAGCAGAACAGGATCCAACCTGTAGAGTGCACTAGACTTCATAACTTGAGAATCTTTCTGTTGGAGTGAAGCCAACTCCTCTGGAAACATCTCTCTTTGACTGTAGCGTATTAACTCCGCTTCTGCATATTCCAAATCCTGTACTGACAATGCTTTCTTGTCCACAGACTGTCTCAATTTTCTCATTTCCTCTTCCACTTTTAGGTCTTGCTTCCTTTTATCCATCTTTTTCAGAGCAAAATCAGCCACACATTCCTTTCTCTTTCTGGCCAAGAAGTGAAGCAAGTCTTTCAAGCATAGCATCCATGCAACAGCTTTTTTCAGTCTATGCCAGTCTGAGTAGTATTCCACCAACGTTGTCAGGCCTGTGCCTTTGGTTGTGCTGACGAGACTGACCAGGGTTGATTTGAGCTCGCTGTCATCTTCCATGGTGCTGCGTATGTCAGGTCTTGTAGGCCACTCACTTTCACTCTGACAAAGGAACTGTGGTCCATGAATCCAATGGTCATTATCAATGAGTGAGGTAAACCTCATTCCTCTTGAAGCTACGTCTGCAGGATTGAGTGAACTATTCACATATCTCCACTGTGATGGTGAAGTAGCTTCTCGAATGAACGTAACTCGATTGGCCACAAAGGTCTTGAAGCGTGACGCATCATTCTCTATGTACTTAAGTACAGTGAGACTGTCTGTCCAGAAAATAGACTCTTCGAGTGTGATCTCCATTTCCTGTCTTAACAGCATGTCCACCTTCACTGCTATAACTGCTGCAGTCAGCTCCATTCTCGGGACTGTTACTTTCTTAAGAGGTGCCACCCTGGATTTCGCCATAAGCAATGAGCAGACCTTCTGTTCATCCTCACTGGTAAGCAGAATGTACGAAGCTGTACCGTAACCGCTCTCGCTTGCGTCTGAGAAGTTGTGTAACTGAGCCTTGAGAGTGGGTCCAAAATCAGCTGGCTTGATACATCTGTCCACATGAAAGTTAGATAGCTCCTTCAACTCAGAAAGCCACTGGTCCCATCTTCGTGATTGCTTCTCATCAATCTCCTCATCCCAGCTCAACTTCTGTTGGCAGAGCTCTCTCAAAATCAGCTTGGCTGGGAGGATGCATGGAGCAATTAGACCAAGAGGATCGTAAACTGAATTGACTATTGAGAGTATCCCTCTTCTAGTGGTTGGTCTCTCTGGCACCTTGACTCTGAACGTGAAGGTGTCTGTATCTGTACACCAATGAACCCCTAAGGCTCTTTCTGTTGGCAGGGTGTCTTTGGTTAAATCAAGGTCTTTCACCTCTGCGGCTCTTTCCTGCGCTGGGATGCATGACAGGACTTGTCTGCTGTTACTGACCCATTTTGTCAAATTAAATCCACCACTTAGGCATAAGGCTTTCAGAGACTGTGCAAGTGCCATGGCCTGCTCTTCAGAGGCCACCGAGGCTAAGCAGTCGTCCATGTAAAAATTCCTCTTAACTGCTTTCACAGCTTCAGCTGAGGTCTTGTCCTTTCCATCTTCTGCTGTCTTTCTCAACGCAAAACAAGCACAGCTTGGGGAAGAAGTAGCCCCAAAAATGTGTACAGTCATTCTGTACTGCTCCAGAGAGCTCATTCAGGTCTCCATCTGGCCACCAGAAGAAACGCAGGAAGTCAGAGTCTTTGGGCGGGACCCTGACCTGGTAAAACATTGCCTCTATATCGGCCATCATTGCAACTGACTCCTCTCGAAACCTTGTCAACACTCCAATCAAAGTACTCGTGAGATCAGGCCCTTGGAGTAGTTGGTTGTTCAAGGAGACGCCTTGATACGTAGCTGTGCAGTCGAAGACGACTCTAATTTTCTCCTTTTGGGGGTGGTACACCCCATGGTGTGGAATGTACCAAACCTCTCCTTCCTTAACCTCTTGACCCTCATCAGGCACCTTTTCCGCATAGCCCTTAGCTATGATATCATCCATGAAGAGCTTGTAGTCGTTGCAGAACTCTGGGTTCCTATTGAGTTTCCTTTTGAGGTTGATTGCTCTTTGTTCAGCATGACTGCGGTTATTGGGCATCTTCACAGACTTATCTTTGAAGGGAAGACTGATACAGTAATGTCCCTCAATGAGCTGGCAAGACTGTTCCACTTCTCTCATGAACTGCCGATCTTCCCGTGACATCTCGGTTCTGTCTTCACAGCTGCGCTCTGAGAAGTCAGAGTTGAATTGCTGGATTAACAGCTCTTCAATGTTTGCCACAGAAATCCTGTTTACAGTAACCCTCTGCAATTCTTCATCTGTATCTCGAAGTCTATTTCGTCTGATGGGACCATTGACAATCCATCCAATTGCTGTTCTTACGGCGTATGGACCGTCATCTTGACTATTAATGACTTGCCATGGCTCTATGGCCTTGTAAGCATTAGCGCCAATCAACAGACCGATCTCAGCTTCGATACTTGGAAGGCGTACTTCCTCCAGGTAAGACCACCGCTGGATGTCTTTTTGACACGGTATGTCTTCTCTTTTTACAGGAATATCAGGTTGTGTGAACACCGAAGGTAAGTCAATGTACTTTTTCTCCTCAAGTCCACAAATTTCCAGGTCTGACAGGATATGGCTATGGACAAGCTTCTCCTGTCCCATAGTTCGTAGCAAGAGCTCCGTCTTCCTGCCTCTAAGGTTCAGCGTTGACATTACTGCCTCTGTACAAAAGGTCGCCGAACTGCCTGGATCGATGAAGGCATATGTCTCCATTGTCTTCGTACCCTTCTTGGACTTAAGTTGCACCGGAACTACAGCCAATACAACCTGGCTGTTTCCGGCCCCAGTGTACCCACAGGTTTCCTGATCTACAGCACTTGTGACCTGCGACTCCAAAGTGTTGTTCTTGTGGCTCTTAGTGATTTCTATTTCACCCTTGTGAACATGTAGCACAGTTGGATGTCTCTTAGAACATACCTGACAAGACAACTTCTTGGTGCAATCTTTGCTCAAGTGACCTGGCACAAGGCATCCGAAACAGAGACCTTTAGACTTCAAGAACTCAATCTTGTCTGTATGAGTTTGTTTCTTGAACTTCTCACAGTTTTCCATTATGTGACTCTTATCACAGAACACACATGTCTCCGTCTTGAGTTTGGCCTGGCTTGGCTTTGCACTCTGGTTTAGCGGTACCTTTGTCTGTTTCTGTGTGTCAACGCTTGTAACAAAACTGCTACTCCTTGTGGTGTTTACTTTTGGTTTCTTAAAAGGTGTGCCTTTTTCCTTTTGCCCGGTTGCGACACTGGTTCCTTGAAGATCGCCAAATAAAGGATGTGTCACTATTTTGGCTTGTTTGTCTATGAAACTCACTAAGTCTCCAAACCTCGGTCGTTTTCCTTTGTTTTCCAGCATCTCATAAGCCACATGTCTCCACTTCTCCCTCAACTTGTAAGGCAGTTTTGACAATATAGCTCTCATGTTCGTCGGGTTATCCATTTCTTCCATGTAATCAACATCCTTCATGGTGTTTTTGCATCCAATCAAAAAGAGAGCATATTCATTCATTCCCTTTGCATCATCTGTTTTAATGTGTGGCCACATCAAGGCTTTCTCAATGTAAGCCATTGCTATCTTCAGCTCATCTCCATATTGCTGATCAAGTAATAGCCTAGCTTCTTTATAGCCTTTCTCTGGGTTCATATGCTCACAGCTTCTCACTAGATCTTGTGGCTCTCCACTTGTATATTGTTCTAGAAAGAAGAGTTTGTCTCTAGCATTCTGTGTCTTACTGTCAACAGCATTATCAAACGCTCTGAGAAAAGATCTGTATGTGAGCGGATCACCAGCGAAGATAGGAATGTCCCTTTTGGGTAATAGAGACAGATCTTGCTGCTTAACTAACAGCTCTGTTATCATGTTTTGACGCTGCATCACTTCATAAATTCTGTCACTTGAAGTCATGGGTTCCTGAGGCATGTCAATTGAAGCTCTAGCTATAGACGCATGGTGACGGGAATGTGTAGGAGGTGCACGCTCATCATCTTCCTCCTCTTCCTCATCAACTACTGCCATGACATGAGCTTCAGACACAGGTTGACTCCTGAGGACATGTGCAACGGATCCAGTCAGAGGAACATCTGATCTTTGTGCGCGGATGCGCACATCTGCACTTGGCAATCTGGCTGTTACATAGTCATTCATGGCCTCACGAGGGCTTTCATGATCCACAAATATTTTCAGCTTAGCTGTAGAGGCTGCTATTGCAGTTTCCAATTCTAACTGCTCCATCTCTGCTTTTAAATGTGCCTCTTGCAGCTGTATGGCTTTCTTCTTTTTCAGTGACTCTGCTTGGGCTAAAAGTGCTGCTCTTTTTGCTTCCTCTTTCATGCGCACAACAGAGCTAGTGCAAGAGGCAACTGAAGACGACCTATTCGAACCAGCTCTACTCTTGTTGCTTCTATTGCGCTGTGATGCCACTGAGACACTGTCATCTGGTGAAACACCATCCTCCATTTCCTTGATCCTTTGTTCCTTAATCCATCTTTCTGTGTTAAGGACAAATTCCCTAATGGCAGTTGCTCTTGGCTCATACCAGGTTAACTGATTTGAAGTTGCTTCATCAGCTGGTAACATCTGCATAACACTCTCGTTGAGCATGATTAATTCTTCATACAGTGTTACAAAGTGTGGCAGTATTTCTGATTCAACTCTACTAACATGCTCTTCATTATTTTTCATGTCAGATATTTCTTTTATTTTGGCCGTAATCTGGGCCATTTTCGCCTTTCTGTTATTCATAAGCCTATGGAGCTTCTCTTCCAAGGCCTTCTCTGTATATTTCGGCTCCCTCTTGTGGCGAGATGCAGGTAGCGCACCCTCTGCTGCATTTAACAAATGTTCATCCGCCATCTTGGAAACGTATTCGGCTATAAATAAGCAATAACGAACTTTCAAACACTCATAAAAATCTTCTGTGATTCAATAAACTCAAAACGAACTGTTCTTTCCTTCTATGTCTTCAAATTAACTTCAAAACGACCCATTATGCATCTTTAAGGACGAATTACTTCAGCAATACTTCTTTGCCTCTCGTTCTCAGCTTCATTTCCATGGTTAGCTTCTATCAGTAATTTCGACAGGGAAACTGTACTTACAAAGCACCCGCAATCTTGACAATGGCACCTTACTCTCACCATCGATCAACTTCGTCCAAATTTCAGTCCTTTTCCACAAATGACTGTCCGTTCTTTCCAATTGGAGCAAGTTTTTTGACTAATGTTATGGCAGCAGATCCAATATCTGTGTCATTCGGCTGAGCACTTTTTGAAAAGAATGGACGCGAGCAAGCTGGGTTCTTTATCAACAAAAAATCTTTATCTATTAAAAAAGGGTTAACAAAAAACAAGGTCTTCAAATACATATATTATAATTACACAGCAAGCACGGTCAAAAAACTATATACATCCGTGCTCCCTTACTCCTTCTGGCTCTTTCTTCCCAATTCTCAAAACTGCGTCATCATGCGCATGCGTGTTTAAATTAAAGTCCAAAGTCTAAATGACTGTTAAATTACTCTTAACTTCCTATAAACATTATGTTCATGAAATAACTAAAAATAGGTACTAAATATCAAAATACTAAATATATTTATTCTAATACCCAATTCCAACACCAAATTATATTCTTAATAACCAAAACATTGTCATGGCTCTAACATCCACCAAATATTGCAATAAATATTGAACCGTGAGAAGCATATCGAATCTGGATTTCATACATTCCTAACAATGACCTGGACAAGATAAAAAAAGATGGAAATTAAAAGGCAAGTTTAACGAAAGGAGGCCCCGGGGAAGACCCAGGACAAGGTGGAGGGACTACGTCTCTCGGCTGGCCTGGGAACACCTTGGGGTTTTCCCAGAGGAGCTGGAGGAAGTGTCCAGGGCGAAGGAAGTTTGGGAGTCCCTGCTTTGACTGTTGCCGGCCCCGGATAAGCAGAAGAAAATGGATGGATGGATGGATAGAAGGCAAGTTTAAAAACCTAAACCATGTTTAAAATATTCAGTACCTGGAGGACTAAAGGGGACTTTTTTAGTATCGATACCTGCTAAAATGAGAATCTAGTTTCAATAGTGGTTTTAGTATTGATTGCAATCCGATTTTCCATACGTTTGACAACCTTAAAGGAAAAGTAACGTTTTTTACAATTTGAGCCTTATTTCGTTAATAAAACAAGTTGTTTTACTCACCCATAGCACTTTGGTGTCATATGGAGCATTTCCGGAGATGCTTTAGTATAGCGTTAGGCTAACGCCGTTAGCCTAGCGCGACTTATAGCCATAGCTCGGGGCATTCCCCGAGCATGTAATATGCCCCGTGCGGGCTCCAAATAACACAAACTTTAGCACTTTTCAAATCATAGAAGCCCGATGTCTTACTCTACGATTTCGTTTGAATCAAAAGTGGCCTGTAATCCGAGATTTATCCATAGTTTACAGCTTTGCGTTCCATGTTTGGGTCCCGGGAGCTGAGAGCACAGACCGCACATGCGCACTGGCGTCCTCATCTACTCGAAACTATGGCTAAATCTCGGATTACAGGCCACTTTTGACCAAACGAAATCGTAGGCTAAGACATTGAGCTTCTATGATTTGAAAAGTGCTAAAGTTTGTGTTATTTGGAGCCCGCACGGGGCATATTACATGCTTGGGGAATGCCCCGAGCTATGGCTATAAGTCGCGCTAGGCTAACGGCGTTAGCCTAACGCTAATCTAAAACATCTCCGGAAATGCTCCATATGACACCAAAGTGCTATGGGTGAGTAAAACAACTTGTTTTATTACCGAAATAAGGCTCAAATTGTAAAAAACGTTACTTTTCCTTTAAGAAGTCTTATAAAATCTTATAATTCCGTATTTTGACGTCAAAATGCAAATTCAAACGTGTCAAAAGCAACAGCACTGTTTTGCGGTCTTGAAAGTTGAATAAACTGTGTTGATTTTACAATACGTGTGAGAATCCTGTACATTTTATAGCTTCCCCATTAAGCCTATGGAAAGTGGGCTTTTTACCTGCAACCTTTCCTGCGACGCCAATGTAATTACGGTCCATCATAATTACCTCGTTACACCCTCCCAAAGCAGCGCCGTGTTAGCTTTTACAGACACTCTTACTCTATGGAGTCCCTGTAAAGTGTAATGTGCACTAACGTTAGCCTGATATCCACTCAGAACTTATAAACACTGGACTCACTGTGTTGAGCAGCGCGTCGTAAACTGCGTTCACAAACTTGGCATTCACTCCGGAGTCGTCTATAGTGTTGAAGGATCCGTTCGCCTCCCTCTGTCGATAAACAAAGTAAATGTGGAAAAAGTGAGGAGGGGTGGCGTACACACAACGCTTAATCACAGCTTTATCTTGAGGACAAAACAATGGCCTTGGTCTCTTTCCTCACTTCTTTCACCTTGATTCCTTTCCTCGATTCTCCAGGAAATGAGTGATCAAGTTCCACCCGCAGAGGAGACACAGGGAGGAGAGAGGATAGAAACTCCTCACTGACACCAATAAAGTTTGATTCTTTTCTCTGATGTCTACCTCCTGAAGTCTCCCTCAGGTTTACTCCTTCACTCCCTGGTTTTCTTTAATATGACACATTTGATTGACAGCTGAAAAGAAATGTGAAGAGTGCACTGCCCTATATTAGAAATGGAGACAGCGGTCATTTCTCAGTGAGGACAAAAAAGTTACACTTTCCATAAAATGTCATATAATAAATGGCAAAAAAACATGAAGTGTTGAATTTAATCAATGAAGACATGAAGAGTTCTCTGGAAATGTTACACTTTGACAGAAGGAATAAATGATAAATAAATGTTAAAGGAAAAGTAACGTTTTTTTACAATCTGAGCCTTCTTTCGGCAATAAAACAAGTAGTTTTACTCACCCATAGCAGTTTGGTGTCAATTGGAGCAGTATCGCAGAACTTATGTTGAGCCGTTCTGTTCTACTAGTGATCCCGTATCCGTTAGCGTGAGTGCTCGGGGCACTGATTTGCGGTGTCCAAATAACACAAACTTTAGCACTTTTCAAATCACAGAAGATCGCTGTGTCAGGGTAGACTTTTAGTGGATTCCAAACGCCCTGAAACCCGATATTGCAACAGAAAAGTAAAGTTCAGAGCGGTGTTAGCTTCTTTCGGACTAGCGGTGTTTACAAAACAGCTGAGTTCACGCATGCACACTGTCCTCTCTGATGACGTCATCAAATGAAACTATAGCTGCATATTGGGTTTCAGGCCGTTTTGGAATCCACTAAAAGTCTACCCTGACACAGCGATCTTCTGTGATTTGAAAAGTGCTAAAGTTTGTGTTATTTAGACACCACAAAGCAATGCCCCGAGCACTCACGCTAACGGATACGGGATAATTAGTAGAACAGAACGGCTCCAACATAACTTCTGCGATACTGCTCCAATTGACACCAAACTGCTATGGGTGAGTAAAACTACTTGTTTTATTGCCGAAAGAAGGCTCAGATTGTAAAAAATGTTACTTTTCCTTAAAGTGCAGACTCTTCCTCATAGACACTCGGGGTCAAGTAAAAGTACTGGACCATTTTAAATGATGTGAATTTGGATTTCCCAGTCGTAAATGAAGTGCAACAAAAAGCGCAGATCGCAGACACAAGGAGAATGAGATGAGACTTTAAATCTCAGAGTACAAAGGCTGCAAAGAAAAGTACTTTTTCTAATGGTTTGAGTCCTGCTGCAGTTATTATGAAACTGCCTAAAGGTTTTGTGTTCAGGTTTTGGATTTGAGCATACACCTTATTCCACCCCACTCACTTTTGTCTGTAAACGCTCCTAAATTGAGTTTTTTTTTGGCACGTCCGGTTAAACGGGGATCCCATTCATGTCCACGGAGAATATGGGAAATCATATTCTTAACTATGACATTAAGTCGGTTTATTTTTGTGAAATGTTCAGTTTTCATGTGATCAACACGTCAACACTGCACCTATTCTCTGGGGGCTTCAAAAGGGCTTTATCGTCCATACTGAACTTCTTTGCTGTTAGGAACAGTCCCATACAAAATAATACAACCCCAATGATGATGGCGGCACTCACTGCAACTTCCGGAATAAGGTGGATAAAGAAATGAAATATAAATAAAACATGTCTGGACAAAGATAAAAAGACATCAACTGATATTAGCTTGAACTATATTATATTAGCTTCACTATATTTGACTGGAATAACTCTTTAAATCAGTGTAAAATACTTCTCTTTTTGAAGGAAAAGTAACTTTTTTTTTACAATTTGAGCCTTATTTCGGTAATAAAACAAGTTGTTTTACTCACCCATAGCACTTTGGTGTCATATGGAGCACTTCCAGAGATGTTTTAGATTTGCGGTTAGCCTAGCGCGACTTCTAGCCATAGCTCGGGGCATATAATATATTCCCCGAGCATGTAATATGCCCCGTGCGGGCTCCAAATAACACAAACTTTAGCACTTTTCAAATCATAGAAGCTCGATGTCTTAGTCTACGATTTTGTTTGAAGCAAAAGTGGCCTGTAATCCGAGATTTATCCATAGTTTACAGCTTTGCGTTTCATGTTTGGGTCCCGGGAGCTGAGAGCACAGTCCGCACATGCGCACTGGCGTCCTCATCTACTCGAAACTATGGCTAAATCTCAGATTACAGGCCACTTTTGACCAAACGAAATCGTAGGCTAAGACATCGAGCTTCTATGATTTGAAAAGTGCTAAAGTTTGTGTTATTTGGAGACCGCAAACATGTGCCCCGAGAACTCACATTATGGAGATCGCAAATCTAAAACATCCGGAAGTGCTCCATATGACACCAAAGTGCTATGGGCGAGTAAAACAACTTGTTTTATTACCGAAATAAGATTGTAGATTGTAAAAAATCAGATTGTAAAAAAAAGTTACTTTTCCTTTAAATGGATACTTCAGTACTTTTAATTGTGTGGAATTCTTTATGTGATACATTTAGTATTTTTTCCCAGTATCAATATCTAACAGGCCAACAAAACAGACATGTTCCACCCCGAGCCCCGTGTTCACAGGTGAGTGAGGTGCATGTACAGCTGTATGTACATACACAGTATACTGTGTACTGTGTACTGCAGTACCTTGAAGGCTGCGTTGATTTCGATGAAGGAGTCGAAGGTGGTGAGATAGAACTCTCTCACCTCCCTCCAGTCAGCCGTCTGCACCGCCCGCTCCATGTCCTCCCTGTGACACACAAACAGACACACACATACACACACACACACAGTATCAGCCCTCACGGAAGTATTTATGATTACAATTCATTACTTTGTGTAATGTACTGCCCGTAAGTTGTTAAAAGTCCTGTACAGTGGTCCCTCGCTTTATCGCGGGTTCGCTGTTCACGGCCTCGCTGTTTTTTTTTTCCAATTTTTTTTTAATAGTGTAACATTGTGTTCTGCGTCCTGATTGGCTAAGAGACTGTAGACCCAGGACTAAATGTGGACTAAACCAGGTCTAAACCAGGTCTAAACCTGGACTGGGCCTGGACTAAACCAGGACTGGACCAGGTCTAGACCTGGACTAAACCGGGACTAGACCAGGCCTAAACCAGGATTAAACCACCATGTGCCGCTCTTTGCTGGTTTCGTGTGTTCAATTTGTGGCTCGGGCTGAGAGGACGCGGTCCGGGCGCCGCAGTTCGATCTCGTGCTCGCAGCCCCAGTGTACGCGCGGCCTCACGCCAGTCGTGCTGCTCTGTCAGGGATTTGACCACAATGAGGGGTGCACGTGTCGCGCACTTCTCCAAGGGGTTGGTGCGCGTCGCGTCTTGGGACGTGGCAGTGCCGTTGGATGAGCGCGGTGCGTCCTGCTCGTCCCTCTGTGCTCACACTGTGTTTGAATGAGAAGCAGTCCGAGCCGCACCGGGCTCCGGGTCCGCACCGGAGCGGAGACATGAGTCACTGGATCCGTAGGAAGTCCAGGTTTAAACCAGGTCTAAACCTGGACTAAACCAGGACTAGACCAGGTCTAAACCTGGACTAAACCAGGACTAGACCAGGTCTAAACCTGGACTAAACCAGGACTAGACCAGGTCTAAACCAGAATTGCGGCTCTTTGCCTTGTTTTGTGACCAGAGGTGCACATGCCCCCCCCCCCCCACGCATCACTATTAACTCTTTCACTGCCAGCCTGTTTTCAAAATCTAAGCCTGTAGATTGCCAGAGATTCAGAGAATTTTCACTGATTTTACAAGACTCACAGAATACTGAGTTCTTTGACTATATAAACATGGCACACATCAAAATAAAGCCTAGACTCTCTTCTTTCACCTGGAAAAAAAATTATGTTTCTAACCTTTTCGGTTCTCAAATAACTGATAGTAGAACATAGGGAAGTTTCAGCAAAAACACTGGTTTTTGAGCAAGAAATGGAGCAAACGAGCGTTGAGTTCAGAGAAGGATTTCGAGCAGATCAGTGACTTTGACATCAATATTTATTGATTTAGTGACACCTCAAACATCTAAAATAACAGAGAAAGAGATTTTTGATGACAAAGTACATTTTTTATTTACAAATATAAGAATATAAGGCTCTGTGAATAGTGCCAAGAGATGTTTACAGGATATAATAATATCTTTTCCTATAAAATAGAACTTTGTTGAGGCTTTGTCTGAGGCCCAGAGTACAGACCCATAATAAAAACTAATACACACACACACACACACACACACCTACACACACACACACACACACACACATATATATATATATATATATGTACATACACACAAGCCCATGCATAAACCTTTACACACACACACAGCTACACACGCACGCGCGCACGCACGCACACGCGCACGCACGCACGCACGCACACACACACACACACACACACACACACACACACACAACTTCATTCATTACAATTACCATACAGCACCATCACTGCTCCAAGTCAGTAAACTTCTTCTTTGGAGCTGTCGTAGTTCTGAGGAGACTCCCTGGTCCGCGCAGCGCACACAGGACACGCCCCCTCCTCGGGCACAGCAGATCTCTGCTCAGACCTCGCTGCTTGATCCGGCTTGTCTCTGCGATCCTCTGATCCAGGATCCTGGGTCCCAAGAGCGATCTGATCGCTCCATAGGCGCTGATCAACAGTTGTCTGCTTTTCCGGGTTCGCTGGCCTCGCCATCTTACACACATCTATACACACACTGCACTCCTCCTTTCTTCCCCGGCTCTGATCGGCAAATAATGATACAACATCGCCATCTACATGTTGAGAGATGTGAATTACACCTCAAAAGTTGCTCCAGGCCGTAACCTAGCAACCCCCGCTGAAAAACGTGTTGAACGTCTATAGACGTTCTGGCAATCAACGGTTGGGTTCGCCCGAACGTCTATAGACGTCTCCGGCAGCCAATGAGTTAATATATTTTGTTGAAAATCTACGAAAGTTTGAGTGTTTAAACGAGAGAGAAATGTGAGAAAAGGTTAATTCCAGTCTGAGAAAAGTGTATAATGTGTGTGGTGAGGCGTTTACAGCCTTAAAACATGTAGAATAATTGTAAAATATAAAGTTGTCCTACTTCGCGGATTTCCCTTATTGCGGGTTATTTCTGGAACCTAACCCCCACGATAAACGAGGGATTACTGTATTACAAAAAAACTGACTTGTGAGCTTCCAGCCACGTTGTTACCTCCTCAAAAACATACAGTGCCGTGAAAAAGTATTTGCCCCCTTCCTGATTTCTGTGTTTTTTGCATATTTATCACTCAAAACATTGTCAGATCATCAAACCAATTTTAATATCACACAGAAACAACCCAAGGAAAGACAAAATTCAGTTTTTGAATGATGATTCCATTTATTAGTGCACAAAAAAAATCTAAACCTATCTGGCCCTATGTGAAAAAGTAATTGCCCCCCCTTGTTAAATCACAAACTAACTGTGACTAACCACAGTTTTGAGAAAACTTAGTTCAGTTCTACATGCCACACCCACACCTGATTGTCACCACCTGTGTTGAATCAAGAAATCACTTAAATAGTTCCTGTCAAACAAAGTGAAGTTGGCTACAACATCTCAAGAACAAACACATCATGCCACGATCCAAAGAAATTCAAGAACAAATGAGAAAAAAGTGATAGAAGTCTATAATTCAGGAAAAGGTTACAAAGCCATTCCCAAAGCTCTGGGGCTCCAGCGAACCACTGTCAGAGCCATTATTCAAAAATGGAGGAAACTGGGAACAGTTGCAACCCTTCCCAGGAGTGGTCGACCAACTAAGATTACTCCAAGAGTGCGACGACGGCTCATTCAGGAAGTCACAAAAGAACCTAGACGCACATCGAAAGAACTACAGGCCTCGTTGGCCTCAGTTAAGGTCAGTGTTCATGACTCCACCATTAGAAAAACACTGGCCAAAAATGGCATCCATGGAAGAGTTCCCAGGAGAAAACCACTGCTTTCACAAAAGAACACAAAGGCTCGTCTCACCTTTGCCAAAAAGCACCTTGATGACCCTCAAGACTTTTGGAGAAACATTTTGTGGACCGATGAGTCTAAAATTGAACTTTTTGGAAGGTCTGCAGCCCGTTTCATCTGGCGTAAAAATGGCACAGCATTTGATAAAAAGAACATGGTGCCCACAGTAAAGCATGGTGGTGGCAGTGTGATGGTCTGGGCCTGCTTTGCTGCCTCAGGACCAGGACAACTTGCTGTGATTGACGGAAAAATGAATTCTGCTGTTTACCAGAAGATCCTGAAGGAGAATGTCCGGCCATCAGTTCGTGCCCTCAAACTCAAGCGCTCTTGGATCATGCAACAGGACAATGATCCAAAACACACCAACAAGTCCACCTCTGAATGGCTCAAAGAAAACAAAATTAAGGTTTTGGAGTGGCCAAGTCAAAGTCCGGATTTAAATCCGATTGAGATGCTGTGGTGTGACCTTAAACGGGCAGTTCATACAAGAAAACCCTCCAATATGGCAGAATTGAAACAATTCTGCATAGAAGAGTGGGCCAAAATCCCTCCCCAGCGGTGTGAAAGACTCATCACCAATTATCGCAAACGTTTGGTTACAGTTATTGCTGTCAAAGGAGGCTCAACTGGCTATTAGATTAAGGGGGCAATTACTTTTTCACATAGGGCCAGATAGGTTTAGATTTTTTTTGTGCACTAATAAATGGAATCATCATTCAAAAACTGAATTTTGTCTTTCCTTGGGTTGTTTCTGTGTGATATTAAAATTGGTTTGATGATCTGACAATGTTTTGAGTGATAAATATGCAAAAAACACAGAAATCAGGAAGGGGGCAAATACTTTTTCACGGCACTGTACCTGCAGTTTGAGTAATCCATTTTTATTCCATCTGCATCTCCAAAGCTCCTTGTGATGTCATATAGATGTCATGTAGTGGTAGTTAACAGCTCCTTTCACCTTTAGTTCAGTACAGATTGGCAATTCGATCGCTGAAACCATCCAAATGTTTCTAGTAGTGAAGGTGTATGCAGTTTAAAAACACAGCGGAGAACTTACTGTATAACCACATGACATCACAAGGTGAAACAGAATGTTTTCCATTTCAGGGAAGGGTTTGTGTGTTAAACATGTGTGAATGAAACAAAACTCCAGGTATGTTTTTGATGAGGAAACAACATAAACATAGTGCCAATGGGCACACAAACTTCTAAACCACTCACCCATTCACACACATTGGGACTGAACAGGGTTATGTGTCTTGCTCAAGAGCCTAACAACTGTATGGACCATTGGGAGCTGGAATAAAACCTCCAACCTGTGGATCAGTTGATTACTGCTCTACCAACTTCAATGATCAAATCCCAGATCATTGGACAAACATCTGGACAGTGCATTTCAACAGAACATAAGAACATAAGCAGCAAATGTGATGCGTACTGGAAGTCCTTGGTGCTCTTGGTCCTGAGGGGGATGATGGGGTCACAGGGGAACGGGGCTTTGACCTCCGGGGGCAGCGTGTCGATGGAGAGGCGCTGTTTCTGCCGCACGTCGCTGCAGATGGGAGGAAGCTCTCGACCTGTAACACACACAACAGGGGACTTTTACACGTGTCTACTGCAGAATTACTATTCAAGAAAGTAGGGTTAGCAACCTTTTCCCAGAAAACACAAGAACACAGTTGTAATGATCGCAATATGGAAGTAAAAATGCAATGATTTATGGACTTAAAAACTATGCATTAGACCACCAGACATTTGCTTGTGACATAACAATCCTGGGAAATTCAAAATCATGTTTTACTTTAGTTTTCAGAACTGGACCTCGGTTGCCAGTGCCTTAACTTGTACATAGAGGATATCACTGATTCATGATCAGCTGTAGGTGCTGAGGTTTAGGTAGAGACCATTCAGATCAGAGAGGCATTTTAGGTTTAAACACACTGGATTTTACCTGAAACTGTCAACACAAATGAGATTCATGTCAGGCACATTCTGTTTTCTGATTGGATAATCATCTTGAGAACCCAAAGACCAAATTATAAACAACTTGGCCATTTTTTTAAAAAATTGTTATCAGTAAAAGTGATATTTGATTTGATGTTTACCTCTTATCTGGGGACACACATGGTCATGTTTATGGAACTTTATGTAAATTAAAATCATACATACAGTTCCTTAAATATTCTTTGCAGACATTGATAAATGATTGTAAAGAGGATCTGTATAAGACATAAACGGCTTCCAAAGTGACAAAGTGATGCATGAGGAGATAATTAATAAGATGTAAGAGAGAGAGAGAGTGTATGTGTGTGTATGTGCGTGTGAGTGTGTGCGTCCGTGTGTATGTGTGTGTATGTGCGTGTGAGTGTGTGTGTATGTGCGTGTGAAGTGTGTGCGTGCGTGTATGTGTGTGTGTGAGTGTGAAGTGTGTGCGTCCGTGTGAATGTGTGTGTGTGCGTGCGTGTGAATGTGTGTGTGTGCGTGTGAGTGTGAAGTGTGTGCGTGCATGTGCGTGCGTGTGTGTGTGTGCGTGTATGTATGTGTGTGTGTGTGTGAGTGAGTGCGCGCGCGTGTGTGTGCGTGCGCGCGTGCGTGTATGTGTGCGTGCACGCGTGTATGTGTGTGTGTGCGCGCGCGTGCGTGTGTGTATGTGTGTGTGTGTGCGCACGCTTGCGTGTATGTGTGTGTGTGTGCGTGTGCGTGTGTGTGTGTGAGGGGCGTTGTCATGGACGCGGTGAACACCTTTGGGACATGTCCTCAGAGTGGACAGAATAATGAGGACTGCTGATGTCTAGATCAGGGGTCAGGAACCCGTGCGGCTCTTTGATCCCTCTGATGCGGCTCAGTACTGTATTTTTTATTTGTAATTAAATTTTCATCGTTCATTTTCAAAATGTAATTCTCTGGCACAAAGGCAAAAAGCCGTTATATGCAGTGTTATTTCATTTTAAATTTCAAAAGGGTTTTGTGGCTCCCAGTGTTTTCTTTACTGTGTGAAACGGCTCCAAACGGCTCTTTGAGTCGTAAAGTTTGTCGACCCCTGGTCTAGATTATGTCTCCTGTATGGAGATGTTTCAATCTATCAATCAATCAATCAAATTTCAATCTAAATCTTACAGTTTGTTTTAATATGACATATTAAAACAAACAATCTGTCATGTTGATCACATGTTCATATCAAATATAACTTTTAACAATTGTAATGGTGATTCATTCTTAAATAAAAATATATATACATGAAGGACCAGTTGTGATGTTGCAATCAAGACGTTTATCCAATCAGAAAGCAGAATGAATCTCTCATCTGGGTTGTCAGGTTCAAAGCTGAAATCCAGTTTAAACGTAAAAAGACTTTCTCTGATCTGAATGTTTGATCTGGAGGTTCTGAGCTTGAGAAACAGCCTGTCCATACACTGAGAATGAGACACACTTGGATGTGTCCTCTATTTTCCATCCCTCCTCTGTACCATGTACTTTCTGTCCCTCCTCTGCACTAGGGCTGAACAATCTATCGTTTTAGATCGAAAATCGCGATCTCAGAAAACACGATTTTGGGATTGTGCATAAATTGTTAAGATCGTTCAAGTTTTTTGCAGTGCTCCTAACTGACCCAGGTTTTGTTTCGTCAACTATCTCACACATGTATTCCACCTGGCCCGCCTCCCTGCCACACTGCTAAACCCGCCAATCAGAAACGGCGAGCTGCATGGACAGGTCACGTGTTCTCGACTACAATCAGTGCAGCTGGTCATCTATTTCATAAATGGCTTTAGCGGGACCAGAAGTGGAGTCAGGAGTTTTGAACCCAGAGAAAAACAACACGTTGGTCATTTGGCAGTATTTCAGGTTTGAAGCTGCACACGAACATCAGAAACAGGTGCTGTGCAAAACATGTCGTGCTAAAGATGCCACATCCAGTGGAAACACGACCAATTTATACCGCCACTTGAAAGTTCACCACTTGCATTTGCATGACGAGTGCATGGCGAGAAAGTCCGGTGAAAAGTGACATTTGGGCCAAACAGACAATTCCAGCTTCATTTACCAGTGTAACAGCCGACGACACCAGGAGATAACGACTGCCGTAACACACATCGCCAAGGAAATGTGCCTGTAAACAGTGACCAAAGAGTGGTTTAAAAGTCTCCTCTGCATGACGGATAAGAGGTATTCCCCTCTGTTAGCTGACAAACTGTTAGCATGAGGATAGTTTAAAGGGATAGTGCGTTTTTTTATGTTAATCTGTATGGGTTTCCTTCTAAAAGTTACGTGTGTTGACACCGGCTTACCTCTGACACACTCAGCTGATCCCTGTTCGGCTCGCTTTCTGGAGCTCAGGTAATTAGGTCCGGTAGCTTCTTTAAAGATCCCATGACATGGTACTTCTTGATGCTTTTATATGGCTCCTTAATGGTTCCCTAATACTGTAAATGAATCCTTCTTCAAAATCAACACTCAGTGCATGAGAAACAGAGATAAGCTGAGAAAGAGTAATTTTTTTCACTCTGAACACTCCATAATGGGCGTTGTTGCTTGAATGCAAATGAGGAGAAAAGAGATGGCCTATAGTAGAGGGTGGGGGCGTGGCCAAACTCTCCGCTCTCAGCTCTCAGCTGTGCGCTCTCTGATCCATTTCCGCGTTTTTGCGTGGAGAAGAGATTAGAAGCGTTCCATTGAAAAATAAACACATTTCCACAGAAAATAAAATTAAACCACTGCTGTTCAAAGGTCCAGAGGCTCAGATAAAGGACTTCCGAGCCTAGAAACACTCGGACGTGCCTCCAGGCAAATAAAAAAATGTATTTCGCATTGCCTAGCGCATTCACAGTCCAAACTCTCTGGGCGTGATTTACAGAGACGCTGAGTACAGACAGACGGGGGTGGACCTGCATTTGCATTTCTTTTTTCGATCTGACGTCAATAAGTTTCCTTGTTCAAAATCGCCCGTTTGAGCTCTGATTTTTTCTAATGCAGAAAAGGACCGCAAATGCTCAGTTTAGACATTTCGCAACTTTTAACCATGGGGGGGGGGCTAAACAGGGTAGGGGAGCTCACATTAACGTTCAAAAACCTCAGAAAGTGAACATTTCATGCCATGGGACCTTTAAAACATTAAATAAAGCTTGTTTTTCTTCTCAAAGCAAAACATTTGTCCGAAAGGTGATATAGTTGCATCCAAAACAGTTGTCAAGGAAACATCCAGCAGCGAACTAAGCGATCGCGTATTGTGTCTGACGACTCGTATCACTGCGCCCACGTTAGCGTATTAGCCTGTTCACTTGTAAACTTCCGCTTGCGGCGGACCGCATCTGCCGTACACTTCCGCTAAAGGTGATCAGGCTAATGCAGCTGATATACGCGCTGTGATACAAGTCGTCAGACACAATACGCGATCGCTTAGTTCGCTGCTGGATGTTTCGTTGACAACTGTTTGGGACGCAACTATATCACCTTTCGGACAAATGTTTTGTTTTGAGAAGAAAAACAAGCTTTATTTAAAGGAAAAGTAACGTTTTTTACAATCTGAGCCTTATTTCGGTAATAAAACAAGTTGTTTTACTCACCCATAGCACTTTGGTGTCATATGGAGCACTTCCGGAGATGTTTTAGATTTGCGATCTCCATAATGTGAGTTCTCGGGGCACTTGTTTGCGGTCTCCAAATAACACAAACTTTAGCACTTTTCAAATCATAGAAGCCCGACGTCTTATCCTACGATTTCGTGTGGTCAAAAGTGGCCTGTAATCCGAGATTTAGCCATAGTTTCGAGTAGATGAGGACGCCAGTGCGCATGTGCGGACTGTGCTCTCAGCTCCCGGGACTCAAACATGAAACGCAAAGCTGTAAACTATGGATAAATCTCGGATTACAGGCCACTTTTGCTTCAAATGAAATCATAGACTAAGACATCGGGCTTCTATGATTTGAAAAGTGCTAAAGTTTGTGTTATTTGGAGCCCGCACGGGGCATATTACATGCTTGGGGAATATATTATATGCCCCGAGCTATGGCTAGAAGTCGC
Organism: Paratrypauchen microcephalus; assembly: GCA_036785185.1. Classification (NCBI taxonomy): domain Eukaryota; kingdom Metazoa; phylum Chordata; class Actinopteri; order Gobiiformes; family Gobiidae; genus Paratrypauchen; species Paratrypauchen microcephalus. The sequence goes on from JAVJIX010000095.1 coordinate 612,449, forward strand.
GCTAGGCTAACGCTAATCTAAAACATCTCTGGAAGTGCTCCATATGACACCA